>JXSR01S003785.1:71468-88431 GCA_000969725.1 Ophiothrix spiculata
CCCCCCCCCCGGGCTATCGAGTGCTTGTGATGTAGCATTTTCCACTGAATAAAGGTATCAAAAACTATCGCCTCACCTCGAAAAAATGTCTCGTACACCAATATGGAACCCTGTTTCTAAAACTTGCTGTAGTGTGGTGGCATTTTAAAATATATAATACTGGAAAACAGATATGGGTTTACCGCCCCATTAACAATATTAAGTTGCTAATAACTTCTTTGAATGTTTACCCGAGGCTACGTATTTGGATTTCTAACTAGTGTCATGTAAGCATGCTCCACTCCATAGAAGAAATATGGGACTCGCTAAAAGCAACAATCTGTTGGTATTTAAAGTCGAATAAAACTAAAAGTAACGACATTCGACCCAGCTTTGACAGATCTACCCAACACAGTAAAATCGCAGCATGTGCATAGCAAATATATTGCAAGTTGCTTCCTTTTCCCTTCGAGAAATCCTGCACAAATGAGCAGACGATCAGTTCTCTTCCATAACTTAAAGCAGTATCTACTATATCAAACATATGTACATACAATGTTTTTGCATGGGAATGAACTGAAGTAAAATGGCATGTTTAATGAAATATCTCGTGAGTACCAAAATTTTTTACTTGGATTTGGTATGAGAACTTTTATATATTATAAATAATTCTATGTTTTATTCGATATCTCAAAAACTATAAAAAATTGAAGTTGAAATTTTGGATTTAAAATCAGAAACATATGAGCTTTAATTAATTTGACATCAAAAATATACTACTTCCGGTTGAGACCAGAGGGATGACATTGACATTTGTTTCTCATTTCAAACCACTCTACATTGGTGAATTTCTAAACCGTGAAATATTTGCGACTAAATTATCATCTAAAATATTAAAAATATATTTTTTTAAATTTTTGTACTCGTTGTCCACCATATGTTACAAATCAACATTTTTGTATTAATTAAATACATGCATTCCATCAATGTATCAAAGTTACAAGTGGCTAAATGATTTATGAAAATATGATGCGTTGAAATATGATAATGTCACAAGCATAATTATATACATGGCTAGCATACAATAAACCAGGCCTTTTTTAAAGACTGTCATGGTAGCTTTATTAAGTGAATTGTATGTGTAATACTACACAGTGTAATACAGTCAGGTTGGGGTTTTTGTTCTTGTTTGTTTGTTTGTTTACCTCGGTTGGTCCGTGATGGACACATGCCATTAGATCCATGATGAACTCATGGTCTCTTCTAAGCGCATACAAAAGTACCAACCTGGATAGCCAGAAATGGCTAATCTATGCACGCTGGCCAATGCTTATTTGAAAAGTTGCCGAAAATAGAACAGATAGCCCCGCAGATAGCAAGAAAAAGAGAAAGAGAAATATGGCCACTCCTAACACAATTGTTTCTATTGTATCGATTAATATACATATTTATGTAGTTTAAAAAATAGAGTTGAACCCGTCTCATCAAAATGATAAAGTGCTAACCCAATTAATAGTTTCAAATCGCAGTTTCAGTGAAAAAAAAGAGAGAAATATGACCAGTCATGAGTACTAGGTTACTTTAGTATATAGACATACTAGAACGCTATAGTGATATTCATGATATTTATATATATAGTACATGCTTTTGGAACGAAGGATGCTTACAAGACATTAATTAGTAACCCAAATACGAAGCCAGATTTTGAAGGAAAGAGAATACCGCTTTTGGCATGTCTGACAAAGCTGGGGTTGAATGTCTTTAATGATTATGGGTTGAATCAGATTTCACTACCTTTCGAATTCTCTTGGGAACGAGTTACTTGTGCTATTTTTCTTCAGGGGTATATTATGCTTACAAGATAGAAATCCAATTAAGTATGGGCTATGATGCCCATTTAACTATTGGCCACTAGTAAAAAGGAAAAATTCAATTTCATGTTCTATCTAAAGATAAGGCTCACACACTTAGTTGAGGAGATAAACTCACTTGTCCATGAGACGGTAAATTCCTCGCAAGCGGTGTCATTTACAAGCAACCGTGACACATTAGGACGACTTGAATAAGGACACATACAGTACATAGGGCTCACAGAAAGACTCATTCAAATCGCGATACAATAGGCACATATTCTCTGAACAGATGAGTACAATCGCACAGAAAACGGTGGATATTACATTTTGAAAATTAATGAGTCGCAATTTCAGAAAGGCTTTTCCTATATGTCGATGCGCTTTTTTATATGTACATTCATCATACTTTGTTAGGAGATTAAAATAATTCTCCTCCAACGGACTTTATTTCTGATGCAAAGTGGATGTACTTACCAATCTAAACTAGAGCATACGTAGTCTTCTTTTACTTCAGTTGATGGATTCTCACTTCAACTTTTATTGGTCTGACGTAGGACACTAGGGATATATTAAAATTAATTGTCATTAGAGCCATGCTTTAATTCTAGTTATAAACAATGCATTGTTAGCAATTACAGATCATCATAAATAATTAATATTGCCAACATTGCTTACATTACAAGAAATATATCATTTTTTTAATTCATGTTGGTTTTACAGTAACGAGTCATAAAGCTACACATACATACATACATAATTTACTTTTATAAAGCGCCATTTCAATATGATCACAGCGCTAACAAACATAAATGTGCAAGATAAAAACAATGTATAATAGATTACAGACAGAAAAATACATGGCATTGAAACACAACTATATTTTGGGAAATAGATGAGCTTTGAGTCCTCAAAATATGGAAAAATACTTGCAAATCCGCTGCCAAAGTCAAATTTCAAGTTGATCAAAGGAATCAGCAGATATTCATTGATCATTAGTAAATTTCTCAAAAGTCAATCTCAACTACAACATGTAGATATACGGCACATTTATGGAGCTGGCTGCCACACACAGGCGCATCTGTCAGGTGTTTCAAAGGAAAAAAAAAATGATATAGCATATGATTTGTTCTTCTTAAGGGAGAAAAGGTGTCAATATTCTTTAATGCAAAATTAACCAAATTTACCAGGTACAATTTCAGTTAGATACAAAAAAAAAAAAAAGCATAGACACCCACATTGTAATGTAATAATGTGAAATTCATTCAATTTCAAAAACTTCTGTTAACAGTCATCACCAAGACCATCTGTTTTTGGATTACCAACATCCCTCGTATGTGGGCAGTTCCTTATTACGCTTATACAGGCTTGCCATTTAATAAGGAAGCTTATGGAATTTTCTTCTCTGTTTTCATCTTGAATATCCAGTCATTTTTAAAATAAGTCTACTACGCCTATAAAGACGGCATCATATTACTCTCTTTAAATTTGATAGATAATGTTGTACCAATTAGATTTATTTTCCATAATTATGTTAATATCGTCACAAATGATTAATACTGTATTTAAAATTTAGTTCCAAACACAATTTATAGTTATCTTCGGAATTTTCAGATGGAACTCCATTTCTTATCAGCGAATGGTGTTGGTCGACTTTATTAAATCTCTTGTAACCTTATTATCGGTGCCATCCGCCATACGATCAGTGTTATTGATGGCACCCGAATCTCTATATAAACTGTTAATGTAGTACATTATAATCTATACGTATATCCAGAGTATATTATAACCATTACTGTTTATTACACGTATTTTGAGATGAAAACCACTAAAATAGATCGAGACTGAGATTGTAGATAAGAGACAGTATTCAAAAGTTATTTTTATCTCTTCATAATCTTTAATGCATTTCAATGGATTCTTTCTCCTACAAACTTACATAGATTATTATTAGTCGCCTTGGCAGTGTCCACTTTTCCTCGAAGCGCTCTCAGCTTACGTAGTTTCTGTTCTTGCATCTCTACTTTGTCTCTCAGTCGACGCAATCGCTCATTTTCTTGACTTATTTGCTTCAAATGAACAAATACAGGAAATGGCATTGAAAGGATTAGAAGAGATGAACTTGCATTTATAGGCTTCTTAAATGGAAATCTGTGCTCATCAAAATGGTTACTATCGATGGTTTTAATATAGAACATGCATCAGCAGATTTTGCTAAAATAGAATTAAATCTTAAAAGCAAATCTGTAAGATCAAAATAGCTTTATTGTTTCTAATACATATTTTTATTGAACATATTTCATTAGTATTTTACTAATACATAACAATTTTTTTAACTCATCAATTTTGCATCTGCTGATGGAATAGTCACTTAGTACAGTGATGCCACAGCAAATGGATTTCACGTATTTCCACTAGTTACAGGATGATCTTATTTTATATTATTCAACCATTTGAACCCGATGAGCCGGTATACTGGCTCACCTGTACATGTACCGTATACCAGATGAACCGGTTTACCGGCTTTTAGGTCACGTGTCAGAAACTTGATGTGTCTGTCAACAGGCTTGTGGATACATCTTTTGAAGGTTTTAAGATCATGTGATTTCTTTCTTTATTTTCAAAGTCTTTTTAATAGACTGTGGATCGAAAGTTAACCGAACTCTTTTTCGTTATGCCTATTTACCATTTGTGGCCTGACTCGAAGGGGTTTCGGTTTTACATGCATGAAAAGGAGATGTGTGTATTTTGCGTAAAAATTATCCGAAAAGCTAGCATGAAGATGACTGTTAATACAGTTTTCAGTCCTTTGCCATCGTGTTATCGCTCAAGGTCATTACCACACGTTATTGAATATTGCTTTTCCTTTTTGTCGCCCTGCTACCATAATTTTGTTATTTGCACGCCGTCAAGACTCCCTGATAACCATTTTACAGACTGTAGGCCAGCCCCAGTCATTTACAGAGCGTATATAAATATCTAGTCAACCAAAATTGAGTGTATGCAAAAAGAGCAAAAAGACAAAATGAGTAAATTGATTTACTAATTGGAAGAGATGGTCTTAATGTCCTTTTCCCTAGCACTGCCCAAACCGGTTATGCCACAGACACCGTCGTAACCTGACGAATCATATTTCACTGGCCATAAGTCATTCGCTTACTCGATACCCTAAAATGTTATTGTTAAATTAACCTGAATATATAGCCGACAACATTGCTAAATCTTTGGAAACGTATGAGTGTTTCATGTAACTGATTGAGAAAGGCTGAGCAAGGTTTTGTTGCTACATACAATTTACTAGTGTTAGCGGCATTCTAAAATGATGGTACTAATGCAAAGAAGATACGCATTTACAGGTCTTACTAACAGTATTAAGTTGCTAACAATTCATTAAATGCTAATATACGGCTAGGTATTTGGATCTCTTATTGTTTTCTTGTAAACGTCGCTGGGATACTCGGGGTATTTCGGGCAATGAAACGTAATTCAAACCACATCAATGAAATTTGACACAGGTTTGTCAGAGCGATAATTCTTTCCATCAAATGCTCAAAAGCATAGGTAAGATTACACTATTAGATGTATGGAATTAGTCGCAGTGGCGTAAACAAAAATTATCATTTGAGGGGGCAAGTAGGGGCAGAACAATTTTGCAGGAGCTAAAAGATTTCTTGGCAGACAAAAATGTACGCCCAACATTTTTCAAAGTAATTGTCAAAGCTTTACTAAGATTCATTCATACACTCTGCGTTAACACTTAAGTGGTCAAGGGGGGGGGTCCATATGGACCCAACATTTGGTTTTTGCGCGTCAGCGCAGAAACGCGAAGTAATTTTTCATTGCCCTTCTTTGTTATTGTCTAACTTTACCATACCCTTCACTTGGTGGCAAAAAATTCAAATCGACCCATCCCTTGCCATGCTAATTAGCATATAAATAAGCATTTTCGAGGGCGCTCTTCAATTTTTTTTGCCCATAAAATCGTAACCGACCAATTTTTTAGAATGTTATTTCAGGAATGTATTTGTTCTTACATACTGCAAATATGAGTCAAATTTCCTTGAAAAAATCCTTTAGGAAGTGAGTTTTCAAATTTTTGGCGGGAACATTTTGACACGACACGGCAAAATTTGTTTTGGCCGCCATTGCGAAATGGTTTGTCTGATTTTCAAAATTGTTTCTTTGTTTTAGTTCTTTTGAAGTATTTTACCTGTGACCAATGTTTCAACGTAAAATTCCTTCGGGAAAGTGCTTTTTTGGTTTTGGGTCCATATGGACCCCCCCCCCCCTTGACCACTAACGGGCATGTGGAGGACCTTGACCACTTAAGTGTTAAGTAAGTAAATTGTAAATCTGATTGGACAGTTGGTAACTTTTACGCATTCTAAAAAGA
Organism: Ophiothrix spiculata; assembly: GCA_000969725.1. Lineage (NCBI taxonomy): Eukaryota > Metazoa > Echinodermata > Ophiuroidea > Amphilepidida > Ophiotrichidae > Ophiothrix > Ophiothrix spiculata. Next base: position 77,691 of record JXSR01S003785.1, read on the forward strand.
AGATTTTTTTTTTCTTATTTGTAAAAAAGTAATCTCGTCATAAATGTTTGATTTTCAAGTGTTATTTGTCTCAAACAAACAAATGAATAAATAAACAAACAAACAATTACCTTACAGCTTGTGGACTTGTTATAGAAATATACACATAAATATAATTCTTTCTTAAATTATGATTTAGTATTTTTTCCTAAAAAGATGATTTTTTTTCTTATTTGTAAAAATGTCATCTCGTCATAAATGTTTGATTTTCAAGTGTTATCATAATAACTTAAGTGCTATCATAATGTTATCATCTTTGATTTTTTGAACATTACCAGTTTTTAATAAGAACTTTACCAAGTACTATTACGGCAACAGTGTCGGGGTTTTTTTTCGCGAGCGAGACGGTGGAACGTCTTACATTCTTACGCATGTCAGAATATCATAATATTTGGCATACATATGGAATAGAGTCTCTAGTTTATACATAAACCTTTATAAGTGATTTCACGTCTGTGATCAAGATCTCCCCGTTTGAGCTCTGTATTGCCTTTTCTTAATATCTATATTGTCTACATTCCGTCTAATATTATATCATTCGTATAGTTTACATGTAAATTAGATATTGCATCGAGGCAAAAAATGTTATTTCTATTTACACAAAATAAAAAATACGGCATTCTAATGTCTATGGCTTAGATTTCATTTCAAAAATCAATGCTACTCGGTTAGCTCAGTGATTATTCCCTCGCTTATGCATGACCAACCCGCGTCATAAGCTACGGTTCGAGTCCCCACAAATGCAGTGGAATCTTTTTCTCTTTTTATGATTAAAAATAGTTAGGATTGACATTTTGCTGAGCAGATGGAGAGTATTTACCCTTAAGTTCAAATGAAAGAAATATTATTTTTCAACCGACCTGTATCTAGTGTCGAAAATGTCAATTAGTCAAAAGTACTGCAGACCTGCGTAACAAGATAAAGATGGGTCTTTAAAAATACATGCAAGGAGACGGCAACACCCACTTGTTTTTCTTAGCACCCAATGGCAGTAATTGATATTCCAGATTTCAGATGGCAGGTAATACTTAAATGTCATTGTACGGTATCATTATGTAACAGTAGCTAATTGATAAGTCGTGGAATATCATAGATTTTTGGGAATATAAAACTACAACTGTGGCGTAGCCAGGGGTGGGCAAAGTAGAAATTTGCCCACCCTTGGGTATTTTTTGGAGAAATTTTGAAGAACTGGGAGAAAAATAAAGGGGGCAAGGATAAAGAGGAGAAAAGGAGAAGAAAAAATGAAAAAGAAAGGAGAAAAAAGGAAGAAGAAGAAAAGGAAGAAGGAAAAAAGAAAGAAAAAAGAAAGAAATGAGAAAAGGAAAAGCGGAAGAAGGGAAAGAGAAGAGAAAAGGGGAAAAGAGAAGGGAAAGGAAATAAACATATTTGAAATAAGTATTTTGCCCCAGGAAATGGCCTCTCCTGTCGTTCAAAGTGTGTAGAGGCACTCTGGTTCTGGGGGGCTTCGGCCCCTTCGACCCCCACCGGGGTTTTGCCCCTGGACCCCAACAGGGGCCCTTAAGCAGGCCCCTGGACCTAAGACCGTGAGGGCGAGCATTCCGTTCGCTTCGCTTACTTCCCTTCACTCACTGTGGAGAAATTTTGGGTGGTTTGCCCACCCTTGAACAAAGGTCTGGCTACGTCACTGAACTACAACCTTAACAACGACAATTGCTAAGATAATTAAAACGTGTTATTTCTTTCATGTTTGATCGAAAACTATTTTGTGCTTTTTGTTGACCAATGTTGATTTTCTTTAGAGAAAGATGTTTGTTAGATACATACAAGATATACATTAGATTTGCAACAAATGAAAACATTACATCAGACTAAAAAAAAAGAAAGTACATCAACATTTTTTGCCGTAGCTTTTCAAAAGTGACAAGCAAAAAACCCAAAAAGTCTTAAGCGCACGGCAAGTATTTCTACGATTTTTAAAACAATTAAAACTATTTTCTTCTCTTTTCTTTTGACTTTTTTCTCTCCGCCCCTTTCTTTTGTATATATTGTTTTTATTGTCAAGATCCCCGAATGAGCCTTTTCCACCAAACTGGGGGGGGGGGGGGACGTGCCCCCGGTCCTCTCCCTTTCGGCACGGACTCAAACATCTGATAAAGGACGCTTTACCTTTAACACCGTCCACCTGAGGGGTTGGTTGTTACCATCACCATCAACCCCCAAACGGATTATCGTTGATTGCAGTAAAATGCTAAGCAAAGTGACCCTTGCTATCTAGGTAATATCATTTACATCCTTTGTGGACTTAACTGTCACGTTGATGAAAAATCCATGGGTACCCCTAACATGGGGATAGGGTAAGCCGTTAAAGTCCGTGGGTAGAGGGCTAGGGGGTTGGTACTCCCCATACAAAAATCACCATTAAGAATAATATCTGCATGATATGAACATTAAACTCTCTGTACATGTTTGAATTACCATTTCCTTTATTTATTAGCAAAACCCCGATAAAAATCCGTTATTCATATCTTTTACAGCGATTTTTTGAATTTTTGGCCGTTTTCGCGACAAATCGTGTTTTCCTACCTGAAGTATATACTATAGTACGTCATAATTACGTATCGTCTTGGTCGATTTTCATTAGGAAACAACATAGTAGAAAATAGCTAAGGTGGATGAGGGTTAAACTCGAAGATAAAAAATAACACAATCGTTACTTAACTGTCACGTGGTATAGTTTGATACTCGTTTGTAAATTATCTTGAAGAATAGTATTGTGAATGACATAAAAAAATCATAAACCACTGATTATATAATGCTATCTTAATACTAGTTTTGATAAACGTGATAGAAAACATCCTTCAGGCAGAAAGTTACAAATATGCATTTCTTTATTGGTGCTTAACTATTTGCGTTGCTGTAAAATTGGCACGGAGAGTTTGGAAAACATTTTTACATCAATCAATTATAAATAACCAATTTTATTTTTGAGACAATGGTTACCATTAGAATCATTATGTTGTGAATTGCTTAACAGATGCACGCGCACCTCCATACAAGACGGCATTGAATAAAATCTGTAATTATGAATTGATTTTTTTCTTCTAAATCCAATGATGCTATTTCATTTTCAAATGTACCATACTTTGATTAGGAGATGAATATAGTTCTTTGCCAACACAGTTTTTATTGCTAATGTGATGTTGGTTCTATAGTACCAATTTAAAATGAAGTGCACGCAGTCTACCTCTACTTCTCTTAATGGATTCCCACTTTGGTTATTATTGTTCTGATGTTGGACACTATACACTCTTGATTTTTTTTTCCTCTTTGATGAGTAAAAAGCTCACAGCTCATTGTTGAGTCAAATCTTACTAGATTGAGTCAATAATACTCATCGTCAAGCACATCTTACTCAACGTTGAGCAAAGTTTTTCCAACGTTGAGTAGGATTTCACTCAACAGAATGAGTTGTGACTTTTGAGTAATTTATTACTCAAAAAGAGTTAAATAATTTTAAGAGTGTTAGAACATATGAAAATTGTCTATCACCGGAGCACTTGTTCTATATATATAAGTTAAATACATTATTACCAGTTATTATGGTAAATAAGTTGCAAAATGCTTCCATTTAATTTGTCTGTATACCTCTTGGTGAAACACTGCGGATTTTTACTTTTAATTGATCACATTTTCCTCTCGTACTGTATCATAATTCGGCACATTTAAACTATAGGTTTTCGGATTACATGGACTGTAATGGAATTTGATCTCTAAATGAAAAATGGGGAAAAAAAGACTTTTTTGATTCGTGTCTTTTTGCTTATTGCGAGTAGGGGAGCATGACACATTTTTTATTCTACAGAAAATATGTTTACTATTTATCCTATAATATGTATTTTACAAAGACAAGCTACAGCATCAAGCGATACAGCGGGTACGCTTGAGAGTTTAGTCTTGACTGAAAAGAAACATTTTCAGGATTTTAACTCCTTAACTTAGAAACGAGATTTTAACAAAACGTTTTGTCAGGATGATGCACAAGTAAGAGGTCTGTAAGACATGCCTAATACTCATTTTTTTGCAGAAATTGCCTCTCATCAGTTTTACAAATCAGCAACGTTCTGCTTGCAATTAGAAATAAACCTTTGAATTGAAACGCTTTAAGAGGTTTCTAAGAGCTTTTCCCTAATTTGAGGTACACAGGAATCCTGCAGGAAGCAGGGAGGATTCCTTGCTCCAAAATTCTTTTGTTTCTTCTACTTGAAAATCCTGTATCATTAAAAATCCATTCACAAATGCAGCTCTCCTTATTGATTTTTAAGTGCTTCACTGAGTGTGGTTTTTTGTAGTTTCTATATGATTTATTGGCATATTGATTCAAACTACTTGAAAAGCAGGGGTTGTCAATAAAGGTATTGTAAAAAAAGCAGTGCTCCTTCCTAGTCTAATCTGGAGCGCTTAGTGAGCCAGGACTCCTGCGGGAAAGAGGGCTTGGTAATATAGGGAAGAGCCCTAAGCGACATTGAATTAAATCAATTTAATTTTTTTATGTCCTTCTTAGATAGAGTGTAAATTATGAAAAACAACAAGACAAAAAGTTATTTACATGAGTTTTTTTAATCAAAAACAGCATATATAACTTTCTATTGATGTATCCTACTCACTCCCGCAGTTTTTCACTTTAAAAAGCTACTGAATCATCGCAATCCTAGCCTTACACTCACCACTAGGATAACACTTTATAAGTAGATTCAATGTTTAAAAAACAAAAGAAGACAATAATAAACGGTACAATAAAACTTATATGGGTAGAATCAAGTTGAAGTGGAAACTTATTATTTACTTCAGTATTTGAACCCTTTCAAAGAGAGTATCAATCTATCAATCAAAGTAGCTAAACGTAGCCTAATCCCATTCATTCAAGACAGAATATAAGAGTACTTATCAGTGTTAACAGCCTTAAAAAGCACACGTGCGCTACCTTATGCGTACTTAAAAGAGTGTTTCTGGTTCCATTAACAGTATTAAATTGTCTAGATTTCTTTCTGCAGTTAAGCTCCTTGTAAATGGGTTTCCGTCAAATTTCTTTGTAGAAACGCCGTACACACTAAAATCGGACATATAATAATATCTAATAAAGGTATTTAGATTTTGTAATTCTTTATTTCAAGTTTTCTCCCTGTTGTGCATTGGAACACATCGAATTAAAAGTGGCGATTACTTTTTCGTGATGATTATAATTAATTAACCATGTTTCACTGATTGTATGCGTTTATTCCCTGCTTGAGCCAGATAGTTTAGAAATAGAAACGTATTCTATTACAAAGCTCAGATTGATTACAGAGTCAAAAATGCAAAAGAACAAAACGATTGGTGGTATATTCAAGAAAGGTATGCACAGGTGTTTTTTTTAAAGATTTTTACATCCTTACCACACAAACACCACCATTGCACCAAAGGGCAAAATAACTTGAATGAGACAAACCATCCTAATTGTGGTCTGTGTGTTAAAGTCCTTTATTTTCCTATCACTACAACAATAACGGCAACAAATTAACATCAACAGGTAACAATATCAACAATTATCATATCGTTTGAAGTACGCTAACATGTTCATCAACAGATAAAAGACTTGTTCATGCATTTGCACATTCGAATAAAATAAAATGTTAATTTCGAAAACTAATTTAAATCCACTTTACATTAAAAAAATTCCTGAAAGAATACCACGCTTTACCCTGCATTCACAATACAAACACTACTAACACTAACACAATTAACAATGCCGTGTGCGTTCTTTTGAACTCAGTTTTATCACTACATTAATATAAGTAGAGAATCCTACATAATCAACAAAGTGATAATGATGTGGCAGTTGCCTCTGATTTATATTTTATGATATTTTTGATATATAATTTTGATGGAGAGGATCTCATGATGAGTTTCTTTAAAGAGTTGCTCTAAATGTACCTAAATATGTGATCGAAGTCATAGAAAATAGAAAGAATCAAAGCTAGACGGATCGATAATTAACAGTGTAAACAAAAAAACATGCCATCATTATTTTGCAATATCATGATTTGATTGATCTATATTCATCCATCTATTATATATGTGACCAATTTACGAACCTCCAGTAAAGTCATTATTTTTCATTTTGAATTATAGTACAATAAACACATAAAAGTTATATTCTTACAACATTGGTTAAATGCTTAACCTGCTGTAAACATGCAATATATGCAATATTGGCCACAAATATCCTATCAGTATTGTGAAAAGACTTCTTGCGTGTTGATATACTCATCTATTTACTTGTTTAGAATTAAAACCGTGTTAAAACTTCATCAATGTTATGGTGCCCGAGTCTGAGTAAGTTAGCATACCACCTTGGGCAAGTTCGCCACAGAGACAACTTCTGGGCCAACTTACCCCGTGTGGTAGGCGGCCAACCCGCCCCATAGTCCAAGTTTTGATTTAACCTCGTGGTATACCAACAAAACAAAGAATAAAGATCTCATGATATGTTGGACAAGTACCATACCTCGTAGCTCCTCGTAATCAATAACAATAACTTGAACCAGCGAAGTAATATCTTGATAGTACAAAATTACTTTTGCTCAAAAAGATTACTAAAAACTCGTTTTCCTGATTACTCACACAAAGAGCTGAGTTCGGTCTGGTAAAGTTTATGATAAATTTGATGCTTTATGTATTACCAAAAATCACCAGTGACATATTTCTCCCGAGGTCACGTGAGCAGAAACATAAGGTGGGCCAACCCGCCCCAAATTGTGAGTTCCGCCGAACTGATATGGTAGCATCAAAATTCGCCAAAGCTAATACCAAAATCATGAAAGATTCATGCACAAAATATATCATTAAGTTGATGAAATACCTTGCATAGGTTGAATTCAGTAATTTTGGCTTTATAAATATTCATTTAGAGGGCAATTTTAGCTTTTAAATGGTCTTTGTTTCACCAAAATCGGAGCTTCGGTTCCAGAGTTATGGCACTTTTTCTGTTGAGGGAAGAATAATTTATTTTGTTTTTAATTGTTCTTCACCCGGTGATATTTGTTATGTATTTTATTGGGTTTTTTTCACCCAGCGTTATCTTAAATGTTTGCTTCAAAGAATTCATAATTTGAAATGGAGTGACCTATAAAGTTTTGTCACCAAATGCTTTAATAATTCAAGTAGTTTCTTCTGTTTTATGTTAGAATAATTAAATGGCACCTTGATTTTTGTTGGTTTACGGCTTCCTATTTGAAAACGATGCATGCTTTAACCACCAAATTTAGACAGAATGTACTCCTTGACGTGCTACAGTGCGTAACAGAGCCTTTTTTTGAATTTGTATTTACTTTTAGAGAAAATGTTTTAAAAAAAATCAAATTATGATTTTTGCAAAATTTACCCAAATTTTACCCCCTTTTATACTGATATCTCAAAAAAGGACTCTGTTAGGCATTTGTACAGATCCTTGAGTACCAATTAGTAAAAAAACACTTTCAAAAAATAAATTAAGGTATTGAAAAATGTCGTAAAAAATATCCTAAAAATCCAAGATGGCTGCCATTTTTATGAAAATTAGGTGACCTTCGACCAATTTTTTTCTGATGAATTTGCATTGCGATAGCTTACTACCATATGAAAAATCGCATGTAAAATAAACAAAATAATTTTTAAGGTAGCCCATCACCTTAAGGGGTTTTCTCAGAGATGAAGTTGCTTATGATTGCGGGATAACGATTTTATCATAAATAGTACAAAAAACATGTTTGCATCCCGGTTTTGCGTGCGCAAATTTCAATGCACACTGAACGCACGTATTACTAACGCTACTCCATGCCCGTTTTTGTCTTTTTTCTTGAAAACTAACACAATGACCCTATTGTTTTTATTTCAGTATTTTAAAGTGCGCAATGTGTGTGAATGTCTTTCATCAATAAATATCTTTCTGAAAACATATTGAAAGAGAATGTAATTAATCAACTGTTCCCTTACACCAGATCTTACGTAAATGAAGTTCCACAAAGATAGACTTGACATTAAATATGGAATGTATTTTTTCTGTTGATTTCCATCTTGAATACCCCGCCATATCTCTGTATGTAACAATTTTGGAGACTTGTGCTTTCTCATGTTTGTAACTACACTTATAAACTTCAAACCAAGGGTACTTTCAAGCTCACTGAAGTGACACAGAGACAATGAGAAACTTGAAGGTACAAATAACTCAGAAAATAGGTTCCAAAGCCGTGTACTGCAATATTAAACAAAGGAAAATGAATTTGCCATATTTTCTTTTATACGTTACCTAGAGATGTGAAACTCTACAGGGTTGATTAACACAATGTTAGTAATAATTTCTGATCAATCAATATTTCCTCTGTTCTCGTTGAGAAGCGTAAGACGTCAAGACTCTCCATGGCATGCTTTCAATTTGTTTTTCAGATATCTCAGCCAAAGCACCAAACACAGCACCACAACACTTTTCACCTCGGTGGATCAATATAACATGCTGTTAATCCAACGTGTTTCTTAACCCAAATGTTCTCATAACGAGTAATATCCGAAGATCTTCCAGGAAAGTCCGGATTGTACGACCACGACGGAGGCGAAAGTTGTCATAGTGTACCACAAAATAGTTTCCGAATGACATTATCAATGCTTCTAGAATGCATGTTTACTGGTGTTGATGGAAGCTGCCTTCCAAGGTGATCAGGGCCGATTTTCCACCTGTATGTGAAAAACCCAGAAGGCAATGTTACCTTCTTCTGGATACATTGTTGATAGCATGAACGCTTCAGTATAACCCTTCTCTGTACATCTGCGCCACTAATGCGTCCCCATTGGCAGTATAATTCGAATTTAGCTCTGAAGTCAACGTTATCTCATTGATGGGACTTAAAATGGAAATTGATCTGTAGCTCAGTCAAAGCATCGCTTGGAAAGGTGTTTGGTCAAAATATTTTCTCCAGGGGTTTCCTAGCATAATCGCTACTTTGAATAAAGTGAGAGTTTACAAATGTTCTAAATACGAGCTTGTTTTATGGAAGATCATGGTGTTGGACACTTGCCCTGTTTAGTAAGATCTTCAGATATGAACTCTGTTGAGGACTTCTTGGCTGATGTAACACATCGATGAACAACAAGTTATATCAAACCATCATATACATGAGTAATTTTAGGCTGTGCTTGATACTTGGGCTGATACACCTGTCCGAACTCTCCAATCACTATAGGAATGTTCGCATGGAGAGTCCATGCACCATACGCTTCTTATGGATGACAAGGCTAACAGTGTTTGGTCATAATTTGTAACCAACAATATACAAAATAACCTTGTAAAATTTCAAGAGTCCAGGGGCCCGTTTCATAAAGATTTGAATCAAGCGTACGTTTGATTTATCAAACGTAAAATAGGTTTATACAATGTAAATTTACGTTTAAAATCAAACGTACGCTTGATTCAAATCTTTATGAAACGGGCAGCAGGTTAAGTATTAAGTAAACTACGGCAAATTTAATTTCAGTAATTCCGTATTATGGGGCACGAGTTTGGACCCAAATTTTAGAGGTTTTTGTGTTTTCAAGTTCCCCAATTTTTCTGTGTCACCTAGGTACACACAAAAAGGGTCTTAGTTCAAAGTTTACATGTACATCTACAAATATGAAAAATTACACATTCTTGAGGTTTTCATATACCGAGATATGGCGGATTATTCAAGATGGAAAACCAACAGAAAAATATATTCCATATTTAATGTCAAGCCTGTATGTGTACTGGGTAAACGCACTTCTGTGCGCCGCTGTGCCGTGCGTTATGCGTGGATTTCAATATCAACTACGAATTCACCAATTCATCACATATCAACAACGGCGTGCTAGGTAATATGTTACATTAATGAGGTTACAGTCAAAGATAACAAAATAAAAATAAACACCACAATTGTAATAATGTTACTTAAACATCAAATGGAATTATAGGTAGATTAGGTAACCTATCTCGGAGAATATTAATGTGAATCATAAAAGCCATAAACTATTGAAAAGTGATCTCTGTAAATACAATAGTGTTGATAAATGATTTGAAAAATATCATACAACCAGTAAGTTATAAATATTTATTTATTTACTGGCGTATACCTTATCTAACTATTTGCGTTTCTATGAATTTTATCACCATGTATTTTCAAAAAGATAACAGTGTTTATTATCTATGAATTCTAAATTACCATTATCATGTAAGATACAAACGGTTACCAGGCACAGAGTGATAGTGTTAGGATTGACTGAATATCACGAGCATACAAATAAGAAAATAAAATATAGAAAAATATTTTGGATGATAAAAATGTCGCCTATAATTTACGGTTTAGTATTCGGAATGAGTAACAAATGTGATTGAGAACGCTGCACCTATAGTTAAACTAGTGATAGCATCAATGTAAATAGATACGCTATTTTGGGCCCCATTACAGTATCAAAATGTGAGTACATTCTTTAAGGATTCTGGTAAGCATGCTTCCCTCCCTGGCAAATATATGGGACTAGCTCACAGCAACAGTCGAAGAGATTTTAGGTACTGTTCAAATATTATGATTATAACTGCAATTAATGACATTTGACTTTGTTTTGTCAATCCTGCTGTAAACGATAAGCTCTTTCCATCACAAATGAAAAGCACAGTTAAGATTACACTATTAGATACATGTACATTAAATTTCTG
>JXSR01S003789.1:41498-65241 GCA_000969725.1 Ophiothrix spiculata
TTAATATTATTTTATTATTTTATTTTTTGCATTTTTTTTCACTCTGCACCCGATATTCTATGTTTTAAAGTATAAAACACAGGGAAATGTATTTATGCTAAATTAGACAACTTTGAAGAGGTAGTACACCTACAAAAAATAATCCCAGTAACTTTAAAGTGAATTTGTGTTGACAAGACTTAATGTTTATGTTCCATAATGGGCATGACAAATATTTCACTACCATGAGTTATACAAGGGTTCAAAGTTGACATAAAATCCGTGATTTGAAAAGTGTCAAATTTGGGGATTTTCAAAAATCAATTTGGGGATTTTCTTTAATGCGCATCCTGTTGGCTTTGAGTGAATTTTGTACACAAAAATATGCCAAACCAAAAAAAATAATAATCAAATTTTGTTTCCCTTACCACTTCAAGTGACGGTTTGCAGAAAAATCACATTTTTGAGATTTTAAAAATGTCATTTCTCCCCATTTTGAGTATTCCTTTGTTTACCTTGTTGCCATGGCAACGAGATATATTGATTTTTTTAAACATCATTTTCATTTCTTACTCACTAAGCCCTCTTCCTACAAACATTTTCAAGAAATTCGATTTTTTTCATTTTGTCCGCATTTTTTGAATTTTGCTCAATTCTTACAGACCTTAAAAGGTGTTCAACAACATTTTAATTATTCTTCTGAACATGTTAGTGATACTAGTTACAGCCCTTAACAGCCAGATTCATAGATCCAACTGATTCTTCTCTGAATTTTGACTTCTATAGCATTAGTAATGGAGAAGGTATGTCCAACACTTATTTTTATTTTTAACAATACCATCTAAAATCAAGATTCAAAGATGAATTAGATTGTTGAAGCTCGTTGAGGATGGTAAGGCCCGGTGCAGACTCCACTATCGTATAGAATATTTTGCTTAGAATATTCTATGCTGACGACAAAATGACGTAGTGACCGACTAAAACACACAGTTTTATTCGATGACCTACGTCATTTTTCGTCAGCATAGAATATTCTAAGCAAAATATTCTATACGATAGAGGAGTCTGCAGCGGGCCTAATGCATGGGTATTACTGAAATATACTTTAAGCAACAATAGTAAGTGTCATTGAACAGGTTTAGGGATCACTTGAAAACTCAACTGGCAACTGACCACTCAGACTGCCGGTTCTGGTTGGTTAATATTGTTCTGAACAATGGCAACTGCCCAGAATTGCCAGTTCTGGCTGGTTGATATTATTCAGAACAATGAGAACCCTCGGCCATCGTTTATGTAGAACCTCCCCCTTTAAGTCTTCTTATAAATTCATTTTTCTAACAACACATATTGCGATCAATTACTTTTTATGCTTGCATTTATTATGTTGTCATATTCATTTAAATATCTTGATCATTACCAAAATGGCAATTGTTTTTACAAATTATAATAAATAAGGTAGAGACAATTTTAAAAAAATCAATTGTCTCTGCCTAATTTTTTTTTTTTTATTGTTCCCTCCATAATGACACAATGATCTGTGACAATTTACAGAGATGGGAAATGATATATCAGTTCGGCGGAACTCACAATTCGGATACGTATCCGAATTTGGATACCTACGCACATTTCGTATCCAAATTGTGATACCCGTATCCGAATAAGGATATGGATGGGTATCTGAATTCTGATACTCCTGTTGTGGCGCAGGAAACAAATCAATAGCGCAAGCTGGCAAGTACATGTAGATCATCTTTCTTGCATTTATGATAAATGTATCTGTGGAAATGTCATTTTCATCTGTGCAATTCTAGCGGAACAGCTTCGAAACATGTCCTGATAGCTTCTTATCACAGAAGGCAAAATAATTTGGGCAATTCTTTGATAGAATTTCGATGACAAATGATGATAATGTTATTGACTTTTATACATACCGGTATGGTGCGCGGCGAAGCTGAATATTCATTTCAGCTGATATCCCGTTTCAGCTGTTTTTAATCCAAATTCGGATACGGGTATCAGAATTGTGATATGGAGTATCCGAATTCGGATACGTATCCGAATTGTGAGTTCCGCCGAACTGATTTTCACATCTTAATCATTAATTTGGGAATTCAAAACTGATTGGAGTAGTTTTATGTTGTTTTTGTTTTAAATTTAAGATTTTTAAAAATTATTGTATTTTGATATAGATCAAAGGTAATCCAGTTTGAGTTTCTGGTGCACTCTAAATGTCAAGAATGAAAGCTACGCATAGAATTAAAAGAGAATCAGTTGAATTTGTGTGGAAATAATAAAACAAAACTACATGAAGTGAATTATTATTAGAATATAAAAGACTGTTTGAGAAGTCAAAGATGTAAATTTGTTGCTCCTTTTTCCATCTGAAAGTAAAATTGATTGTTGTAATACTTGAGATGCTCAAGATTGTAATCTGAGCTGACTTGTTTGTGCTTAAGGCAAAGATCCCTCTAAAAAATCCTTGCCTGTGAAATGTGATGTACAATATAGGAAAAATTTCTACTTCTACTTGGTTACTTGGCATAGTCCTCTTGAAGGATGTAAAGCCAAGGTGATTTCTACTTGTGTGCGGTGCCAAACGTTGCTAATGCAGATATGTACATGTGTGAGTAAAAGACGGAAGCAGCTTACATATTCGCCGCAAGTACTGCATGCATTGTAAATGGACCTTGTGCTTGGTGTACAGTCAAGTCTGCCTCGCTTTGCTGTGACCACTTTGATCACGGGTATAAGTGATTTTGTTAGCAATATTTCAAAAAGTGAGAAAAAAATCTAAAATTCGAGAAATGTGTTCTTAGATATTAGTTTCTAGAGTTTTAAAGTAAAGTAGTTCATTTCACGGAAGCAGAATTTAGCTTTCCTATAAAATGCTGGGCCAAAAACATGATTTTTGGACCTAAAGGCCACAATTACACATTTTGGTCCAAAATTCCCTACCATCATGTTCAGCATGCAAATAATCTGCTTCTAGAAATACATACTTTTATTTGGATTTAATTAGCCGTTGCTGGGTTAGAGAGCAAAAACCATATCTGAAAACAAAGGGTTGACAGGGCCCTTAAAGATTTCCAGTCAATCTGCTGGTTCATGGTGTTAAAATTATCATTCGAACATTATCTAAATGCATACATATGATTCTTTGTGATGCACTCCATAAAAGTGACATATACTACATACTATTAAGAGTTTTGCTTTCTACCACTAACTCGATTTATTCTGATGCTTCAGCCTGTATCTGTTACAACCTCCACTCAATGCCGGGTAATTTAAGTAGCTCCAATCAATAACTGTCAGATCAAATCTGTAGTGCTTACTGGCCAGGATAATGTTGTCTTTATTTAAAAACATAATGGTCGGGAATTTTCACACTTGTTAAAAAATAGCAAAGAGGATTTTTTTAAGATGTTGCCTTTATCATGTATCATGGTCTTTTACTAACTATTGAAGATGTCATTACATTTTCTTTTATCCTATTGTGTTTTGTGATGTAAAAGCAACATTGAATTATAAGTGAAGCTTTTGAAATCAGCTGTATAAGTGGGAAGGACTGGTCAACATTCTCACAATTTCTCTCATATTATTAGGACTTAGTGTCAGCAACAACACCACTTGTTTTGTTATCCAGTACTAACGACACAAAAGTTTTGGTACAGTGAGTTGCACATGTGACATTGTGAATATTTTGGTAAACAAAATAATCAATACTTTTTGATGGAATTACATATTTTTGAATGTAACTTTCCTCTTTTAATGATGATGATGATATCCACAATTCTTTGATGCTTTTCAACACTTTGAACAAATGTTGCTGCTTATTATGAAGCTGCTGTAGTAGCTGACATTCCCACAATTCCTCTCAAATATTTATAGTAGAAATTGATATTGGCAACAATGCACTTGTTTTCTGATTCTATAAGTATGCGTAAAATTTAGTTACATATGTGGAGCTATTGATATTTAGGTAAACAAAATAATTTGTGTTTATGATGAGAATTATTGGTGTAATGGGAGGCATAGCACTGTTCGACATTCACACAATTCCTATCATATCATAAGTATAAGATCAGATATCATCATCCATTCAACTTGTTTTAGTATGACGTAAAAGCAGCACTGAAATTGAAATTTAAGTAAACAAAATAAACATGCATACTACATAACAAAACAAGTGGTTTTGTTGCTGATACTAAATCCTAATGATATGACATAACTTGTGAGAATGTTGACAGGTTCCTTCTCTCTTATACCATCAATTCTTATCATAACATATAAAGTATCAAATAAGGGAGAAGGAACCTGTCAACATTCTCACAAGTTATGTCATATCATTAGGATTTAGTATCAGCAACAAAACCACTTGTTTTGTTATGTACTATGCATGACGCAAACGTTACAATGAGTTACACATGTGCAATTATTAATAATTTGTTAAACAAAATAATGGATACTTTAGGATGGATTTGCATAATTTTTTAATATAACTTCCCTTGTTTAATGGTAATTATTTCCCCCATTTCTATTATGCTTTTTCATATTTTGCTGTTTATTATGAACCTTCTCTAGTAGCTGACATAATTTCTCACAATTCTCAAATATGATACTAGAATTTGATTACTGCAACAATGAACTTGTTCAGTTATTCTGTAAGTATGACTTGAAATTAAATTACATATGTGGAGCTTTTGATACTTAGGTAAGCAAAATGTAAAGCATATCTTTAAATGAAAATTATATCCTAAATTTGAAAGTAAATAAATAAACACATTAAAAAAAAAAAGTATATAGTTGACAAAAAATACAATACAACATGGAACAAAGTATTATCAAACTAAATTTTTCTAACATATGATATATAAAAAAAGAACAGCATAAATTGAAAACAAAATTTAAACACAAGCAAGAGAGAGATCTGAAATCAGTTTAAAAATGGTTTCCCTGAAACCAACCTCAATTCCATCTGACATAATTAGGATTGAAAGGTTTTTAAAGGAAATTAAAAACAGATTCTTTCCAATACATAGCAGAAATTTGATCTATGCAATTTAATAGGATCTATGAGATTACTTTGATGATAATGATGGAAAATTGAGAAAATATGAGTCTTAGTTAAAATGGAGTAAAAATATGAAGAGTCTGTTGCGAAAGGTGTGATGTAAGAGTGAATGTAGTCACATTTTGTAGAGTTTTTGTTGATTAATGAATAAATGTTGCCCAGCACACTGCGGCAATTTGTTTACTATAGAAAAAGCGATAGGTGTTGATTCTTTTTTATTGTTTCAAGTGAAACAGGTTTGTGGAACCAAAAAAGCACTTATTTGAAATTCATACATTCTTTAACAAAGTCAGGGGAAACTAGATTTGGGTAGCTATGTTAGTATCTTATATCTTTAAACTTAAAGAGACATTTGATTACCCACAGCTTTAGTAAGGTCACCCAAAATTAGAATACAGCATTATGTTGTAATTTAACACATGTGAAATGCATACATAGGCCTTTTCAACCTTTTCCTGCCACACGGCTGTTTGATGCGCTTATTTATTAAGGTTTTGACAAAAACTAATCTTCCAAGAAATTAATGTCCTGAAAGTCTTTTAATTATTTCTAGAATTAGGTGTTGGAACAGTCAAATTTGTTTGCATAATTTAATTTCTCGTATTTTCTTAAAAAATTGTCGTTTTGGATCAAAATACACATTTTTGGCCCATATTTTGCAATATCATTATAGGTGGCGCTGTTCATTTTTTGAAATTAACTATATGCATGATGCATTAATTAAGTATTTAGTATTTGAATTTAGTATAAATAAAATTAATTTTTGGTCTCCTCCACCGTATCCATGTATCAAATGTCAAAATTAGGGTTCATAGATTCTACCAATCCCGAAACTTAATTTATATCAATAGCGCCACCAATAATGTGCATTTGGTTAAAATTGAGCACTATTTCTATAGGATCAAACAGCCGTGGCCATAGGGTGTCTGGGGGATGCCCTTAATTACCATCAACTTAGGCAAAGGACGTCCCCCAGACGCCCTAAAATTCAAAAATACTATCCCAGGCAATGTATACAGGTCATACAGATATATTATGCTAAAGTCCATTGAACTATATAGAATATACCTAAAGATAACTTGAATTTACTTTAGAAGTCAATTTAGAGCTTTAAAATGCCTTCAGCCTAGGTGGAGGAAGTGCTCAGACTGGAAAGGGTTAAATTCTATTTTCTGTACTCTAGAGGGCAATATGGGTCCATAGTTTGCCTTATATGGTCCTAGCCGAAACACAACATGTTACACACACCTGTAGCCATTTAAGGAATATTTTTGTAATAAAATAAGATTTTCCTTTCAAGAATTTTTCAGGCCACCAAATTTTACAATATCATTGTTGTTCCAAGCATAGGATATAAGCATTTGATTCTCAGAAACCTCGTAAGATTTCCCCGGGAGATATAATCTGCTGTAAAACATATGCATTGACCTGGCAAGTAAAATGCAATTAATTGCTCTCTGCTGTCAGGGTGGACATCTTGTAATTATTTCACATTATTCCCATGTGGTCTAATTTGCCTGCATCTATTTCTATGCAGGTAGTATAAGTGATTAAAGGTAATGGAGGTCAGTAATAAGTGTGAAAATCTGTAATTATGACTGAACACACACACAAAAAAGATACATATAGCAGTTTTTATTTTGTTGTTCAGGTGAAAATACATACCAAGGTTGATTTGAAACTCAAGATCAGTTGCAAAACTTTGTGTTTTATTTCACCACTATGATTATTTTTCATTATTGTTTGGTTATTGCTGATATAAATCAAAGTAGTTCTATTTTAAGATTGTCACTATTCATTTGTTTGGTTTATCTTGTACACAAATTTAGCACTTAGTGCAGGGGAGGGGGTCCATAACACAATAAAGCCGTTTTATGTAATTATCAAGATAGGGGTTGCGCAGGTTTTGGTTAAGAAAAATTCAAATCAGTCCCATCATTTTTGAGATAATTAGCATAAACTGGTAAAATGATGGCGCTGTTCAAATTTTCTTTGGTTCGTAAAATGCATACTTTAAAGTTTTTGTTTCAGCAATGCATTTTTAATTAGAGTCTGCAATTATGAGCCAAATTTCATTGAAAAGTTTCTTTGGGAAAGTAGATTTCAAATTTTTGGCGGGATTTTTTTCCGAAAAAAAAGAAGACAATTTGGCACAAATTAGTTATTTGGCAACCATTTTGAAACAGAATAATGGTTTTTCAAATTTAATGTTTCATATGAATTAAGTTGAGATGGTGTATCACTGAGTATAATTTTAAAGATTTATAATGTGGAGAACGTTGCTTTTATAGCGATCAAAATCCAGGGTCTGTATGGTTGAAAAAATGGCCACGGGATTGACGTTCCGAAGATTTCCAAATGGATTTTGAAAATGTCTATTGCATCTGTCAATTCAGCAGGTGCACTGGAAGTAACCATATCACAGTCAATTAGTTCATTAAGATGTCATGCTTACACAGGCACACATATTGCAAAATATTATTTTCATGTAATCTTTCTCAACACAACTACATAATACAGTATTGCTGTCAGGGATTCAGTAAGTTAATTGTGACTGAAATTTTATGAGGAATTTTACCTGAGCTGATACTGTATGTATTGCGTTCTGAATGAAATTCATTTAAACAATGTCAAGGTATATAAACTATTGTAATTGTATACACCATTAAAATGCAGTTCTTTTACACATGCACATATTCATTTTTTATGATCAATGATAACAAAGCTAATACATCTTTATACCTTTATTCCTTTGTTCCTCGGGCTATAAGAATTCATAATTCTCAGTATCAAAGGAGAGGCATTGTCTCTGAATTGTAGTTTGCTCTTTATATATGCTGTGTTTGATGTTTATGTATATTATGCTATTTATTATGATCTCATGTTATACAATTTCCGGTTTCGGATCAATAAAGTATTACTTACTTACTTACTTACTTACATCTCTGTTTTCTACTAAACATGTGATTTATCCTAATGATGAAAGACATCCTGAACATGCTAGATACAGTAAGGTAATTACTCCATAAAAGTGACATACACATGGGGGTATCAAAATGTTTTTAAAATCATCCAGATTGAATAGAGCTAGGAGCATCATTTCATTATGCGATCCTTAAGGCATCTTTAGGCTTGGCGTCCAAAGACCAGTACATTTGCTTAGCCAAGTGAAATTCGCTCCTGATATTTGCTCTGACTTAATCGCTAAACGGAGAGCGAATGTCACTCTAATTGTGCAAACATCGTTTCAATCAATGAAAGCGAATGTCACTTGCCCATGATGATGTGCTATTATTATTGAATAAACAACCCTAAGAATATTTGGAGCGATCTTCGCAGATCGCTCCAATTCAATCTGAAGTGTAGTGAATATCGTGAAATTTGTTAAGCAATTATCACTTCCCGTTGGAGCAAACTTTTCTTGTTAGGGTGAGTGGGTGAGCGAATGTCTTTGGATGCCAAGCCTTACATATTCACTCTGCAAAGTAACATTTGGCCCACTTTAGTGTGGCTGTCCAAAGACTGATTGGGGAGTCAGTTACATTGATGGAAGGTATGGGTATGCGCTGCTCTCAAGACCCCTTTTTCAAGCCTCTTCTTCCGCTCCACAAGATGCTCTTTTCAAGATTACTTCAGTTCCGAAGACCCCAATTTCAAAGAAAATGATTCAAAAATGTGTTGTTAACCAAATATTGAGTGATTTTCATCTCAAATAGCCATATTTTTAATGGGGAAAAAACAGTTAATGAGACCTTAATTCTAAATCGATGAGCCACATGTTGTGTTTTGAAAAGTCTATGGAAAAAGGTAAGATACTAAGCCATTAGCAGTAGCAGATTGATAACGGTCCAAAAACGTAATATCCCCACCAGTAAGAAAGTAACCGTACACATGAGACAATGTTTGCACCATTTATACATGAGACAGTGACAATTCTGACAAACTTTCAGCGATATAGCTCCATCTTGTCTCGATGAACTTCAAAATTTGTTGGTGCTCCCTCATGCAAGTACAGGTTTGCTTTCTACCACTAACTCAATTTATTCTGATGCTTCAGCGTGTATCTGTTACAACCTCCACTCAATGCCTGGTAATTTAAGTAGCTCCAATCAATTACTGTCAGATCAAATCTGTAGAGCTTACTGGCCAGGATAATGTTGTTTTTTATTTAAAAGCATAATGGACGGAAATTTTCACACTTGTCAGAAAAATAGCAAAGAAGATTTTTTGAAGATGTTTCGTTTCCTTTAATTTCATGTATCATGTAAATTGTTTAGTTAATGTGTATTTTTTTACTAACTATTGAAGATGGCATTACATTTTCTTTTATCTTATTGTGTTTTGTGATGTAAAAGCAACATTGATTTACAAGTGAAGCTTTTGAAATTGATACTTTATGATAAGAATAATCAGTGTAAGGCGGAAGGACCAGTCAACATTCTCCTCACAATTTCTGTCATATCATTAGGATTTAGTGTCAGCTAGCCTACAACACCACTTGTTTTGTTATCCAGTATGCATGATGCAAAAATTATGGTACAGTGAGTTGCACGTACATAATAATAATAATAATAATAATGGAGGGTTCTTATAAGGCGCACACTCATCAAAAGATCTCAATGCGCACAAACAAAGAAAACAAACAAGTTACATCTGCGAATCCAGAAAAGCTTGACGAAAAAGGTGAGTTTTAAGATGTTTTTTAAACTGAGGAAGAGAATGAATGTTACGGAGGCTGTTAGGAAGCGAATTCCAAACAGCCGGGGCAGCAAAATGAAAGGAGCGTTCACCAGCTGACTTTAGATTAACACGAGGAGATTTCAAAAGTCTTTCAGTAGAAGATCGAAGTGATCGAGCGGGTTCATAAGTGCAGAGCGTAGCAGACAGGTAGGATGGTAAAGTTCCTTCAAAGTGCTTGAAAGCAAGAACAGCTAGCTTGTACTGGATACGGTATTCTAAAGTCAGCCAGTGAAGCTCCTTTATGACAGGAGTGATATGATCATATTTTCTCTTTTTCATGATCAAGCGAGCCGCACAATTTTGTATTCTTTGGAGTCTGTTAAGTTGATCAGTGGTGATGCCGGTCAAGGATGAATTGCAGAAATCAAGGCGGGATGTTACAACAGAATTGATTAGACAAGATGTAGCTCTATCAGACAGATAGGATCGAATACAGCCAATACGTCTTAAAGACAGAAATACCAAACGGCAAACATCACTGATGTGACTGGACATGGATAGCGTTTGATCCAGCCGCACCCCAAGGTACTTAACAGACTCCTGTATTTGAACATCAGAATCTAAAATTTCGATTGAACTGGTAGCGACTTGCTTTACACGAGAAGCTGTGCCCACGATCAAAACCTCAGTCTTTTCACTATTCAACATTAACTTATTACTGTCCATCCAATGCGAAATATCAACTATACACTTTTGAATTGCCATTTTAGTTAAATCAAACTGCTCAGGTGGTCCACCTTGAAATACAACGGTATCATCGGCATACTTATGGAAGAAACAATTATGTAAGTTGATGACATCTGAAAGAGATTGGGAATATAACGTGAACAACACTGGCCCCAATACAGAGCCTTGAGGAACTCCATATAAAAGTGGGCGCTGATTTGATGTGTTGCCATTAATAATAACAGATTGATGTCTTTGAGAAATATATGAAGAAAACCATTTGAGAACATTACCACTGATACCGAACGTAGTTTCAAGGCGTTTAAGCAGTATAGAATGGTCAAGTGTATCAAACGCAGCACTGAGGTCAAGGAGGGCGACGAGCGATACTAATTTCTCGTCAGAGCTTGTGAGCAAGTTGTCCATGACACTCAGTACTGCGGTTTCTACGCTGTGACCCTTTCTATAAGCACTCTGATTATTACATGTGACATTGTTAATATACATGTATATATGGTAAACAAAATAATCAATACTTTTGGATGGAATTATATATTTTTTGAATGTAACTTTCCTGTTTTTAGTTATGATGATTATATCCACCATTCTTTGATGCTTTTCCACATTTTGAACAAATGCTGCTGCTTATTATGAAGCTGCTGTAGTAGCTGACATTCCCACAATTCCTCTCAAATATAATAGTAGAATTTGACATCGGCAAAAATGCACTTGTTTTCTGCTTCTATAAGTATGACGTAACATTTAGTTACATATGTGGAGCTATTGATATTTAGGTAAACAAAATAATGTATACTTTATGATGAGAATTGTTGGTGTAATGGGAGGCATAGCACTGTTTGACATTCACACAATTTCTATCATATCATAAGTATAAGATCAGATATCATCATCCATTCAACTTGTTTTAGTATGACGTAAAAGCAGCACTGAAAAATGCATATGTGTACCGCCGCGGCAAAAGGGTCCAGTTGTCGGCTCGTACATGTTGCTCCTTGTAGCATATCTAATGTATGGTATTTGTATACATCAGATATGCTACAATGAGCTACATGTAGGAGTCGACAACTGGACCCTTTTGCCGCGGCGGTACACATATGAAGATATTGAAATTTAGGTAAACAAAATATTTGATACTTTATATGTTATGATGAGAATTGATGGTATATGGGAGAAGGAACCTGTCGACATTCTCACAATTTCTCTCATGTGGGATTTAGTATCAGCAACAACACCACTTGTTTTGTTATCTAGTATGCATGACGCAAAAGTTACAATGAGTTACACATGTGAAATTATTAATAATTTGGTAAACAAAATAATGGATTCTTTAGGATGGATTTGCATAATTTTTTAATATAACTTCCCTCGTTTAATGATGATAATATCCACCATTTCTATTATGCTTTTTCATATTTTGTTTTTTATTATGAATCTGCTCTTGTAGCTGACATTCTCACAATTCTCAAATTTGATTTCTGCAACTATGAAATTGTTCAGTTATTCTGTAAGTGTGACTTGAAATTAAATTACATATGTGGAGCTTTTGATACTTAGGTAAGCAAAATGTAAAGCATATCTTTAAATGAAAATTATATCCTAAATTTGAAAGTAAATTAATAAACACATAAACAAGAAAACAAATAAAGTATATAAGATGACAAAAAGTACAATACAACATAGAACAAAGTACTGATCAAACTCAATTTTTCTAACATATGATATATAAAAAAAGAACAGCATAAATTGAAAAACAAAATTTAAACACAAGCAAGAGAGAGATCTGAAATCAGTTTAATAATGGTTTCCCTGAAACTAACCTCTATTTTATCTGACATAATTAGGATTGAAAGGTTTTTAAAAGAAATTAAAAACAGATTCTTTCCAAAACATAGCAGAAATTTGATCTATGAAATTTAATAGGATCTATGAGATTACTTTGATGATAATGATGGAAAATTGAGAAAGTATGAGTCTTAGTTAGAATGGAGTAAAAATATAAAGAGTCAGTTGCGAAAGGTGTGATTTAAGAGTGAATGAAGTCAAATTTTGTAGAGTTTTTGTTGATTAATAAATAAATGTTGCCCAGCACAATGCGGCAATTTGTTTACTATAGAAAAAGTGAAAGGTGTTGATTCTTGTTTTATTGTTTCAAGTGAAACAGGTTTGTGGAACCAAAAAAGCACTTATTTGAAATTCATACATTCGTTAACAAAGTCAGGGAAAAGTAGAATTGGGTAGCTATGTTAGTATTTTATATCTTTAAAGAGACATTTGATGACCCACAGCTTTAGTAAGGTCACCCAAAATTAGAATACAGCATTATGTTGCAATTTAACACATGTGAAATGCATACATAGGCCTTTTCAACATTTTCCTGCCATAGGGTGTCTGAGGGATGCCCTAAATTACCATCAACTCAGGCAAAGGACGTCCCCCAGACGCCCTAAAATTCAAAAATACTATCCCAGGCAATGTATACAGGTCATACAGATATATTATGCTGAAGTCCATTGAACTATATAGAATATACCTAAAGATAACTTGAATTTACTTTAGAAGTCAATTTAAAGCTTTAAAATGCCTTCAGCCTAGGTGGAGGAAGTGCTCAGACTGGAAAGGGTTAAATTCTATTTTCTGTACTCCAGAGGGCAATATGGGTCCATAGTTTGCCTTATATTGTCTTAGCTGAAACACAACATGTTACACACACCTGTAGCCATTTAAGGAATATTTTTGTAAGAAAATAAGGTTTTCCTTTAAAGAATTCTTCAGGCCACCAATTTTTACAATATCATTGTTGTTCCAAGCATAGGGTATAATCATTTGATTCTCAGAAACCTTAAGTGTTTAGATACCTAGTTACGGTGAAGCAATAGATTATCCCAGGAGATATAATCTGCTGTAAAACGTATGCATTGACCTGGCTAGTAAAATGCAATTTAATTGCTCTCTGCTGCCAGGGTGGAAATCTTGTAATTATTTCACATTATTCCTGTGTGGTCTTATTTGCCTGCATCTATTTCTATGCAGGTAGTATTAGTGATTAAAGGTAATGGAGGTCAGTAAGTGTGAAAATCTGTAATTATGACTGAACACAACAACAACAAAAGATAAATATAGCAGTTTTTATTTTGTTGTTCAGGTGAAAATACATACCAAGGTTGATTTTAAACTCAAGATCAGTTGCAAAACTTTGTTTTATTTAACCATTATGATCATTTTTCATTATAGTTTGGTTATTGCTGATATTAATCAAAGTAGTTATATGTGTACTGCCGCGGCAAAAGGGTCCAGTTGTCGACTCCTACAAGTTGCTCATTGTAGCATATCTGATGTATACAAATACCATACATTAGATATGCTACAAGGAGCAACATGTACGAGCCGACAACTGGACCCTTTTGCCGCGGCGGTACACATATTTTAAGCTTGTCACTATTCATTTGTTTGGTTAATCTTTATACACAAATTAAGCACTTAGTGCGCAAGGGGGAGGGGGGTCCATAACACAATAAAGCCGTTTTACGTAATTATCAAGATAGGGGTTGCGCATGTTTTGGTCTAAAAAAAATCGAATCGGTCCTGTTGTTTTTGAAATAATTAGCGTAAACTGGTAATATTTTGTTTTGTCCGTAAAATTTTTAAAGTTTTTATTTCAGCAATGCATTTGAAAAGTTCCTTTGGGAAAGTAGATTTCAAAATTTTTGGCGGGAAATTTTTCTGAAAAAATGAAAATTTGACACAAATTAGTTATTTGGCCGCCATTTTGAAACAGAATAATGGATTTTCAAATTTAATGTTTCATATGAATTTAATTGAGATGGTGTGTCACTGAGTACAATTTTAAAGATTTATAATGTGGAGACCATTGCTTTTAAAGCAATCAAAATCCAGGTTCCATATGGTTGGAAAAATGGCCACGGGTATGACGTTCCAAAGATTTCCCAATGGATTTTGAAAA
The DNA here is from genome assembly GCA_000969725.1 of Ophiothrix spiculata. Classification (NCBI taxonomy): domain Eukaryota; kingdom Metazoa; phylum Echinodermata; class Ophiuroidea; order Amphilepidida; family Ophiotrichidae; genus Ophiothrix; species Ophiothrix spiculata. The sequence goes on from JXSR01S003789.1 coordinate 55,937, forward strand.
TGTCTACCTGTCAATACAGCAGGTGCACCGGAAGTAGCCATATCACAGTAAATTAGTTCTTTAAGATGTCATGCTTACACACGCACACATATACAAAATGTTATTTTCATGTACCGATAATCATTTTCAACAGAACTACATAATATAGTGTTGCTGTAGGGATTTCAGTAAGTTAATTGTGACTGAAATTTTTATGAGGCGTTTTATCTTAGCTGATACTGTATTTATTGCTTTCTGAATGAAATTCCTTCAAACAATGTCAAGGTATATCTTAAATAAACTATTATAATTGTATACGCCATTAAAATGCAGTGCTTTTACACATGCATATATTCATTTTTATGATCAATGATAGCAAAGCTAATGCATCTCTGTTTTCTACTAAACATGAGATTTGAATATAAAATGATGAAAGACATCTTGTACATGCTAGATACAGTACAGGTAATTACTCCGTAAAAGTGACATATACATTAGGCTTAACTGCGTTTATTGACACTGGAATAGTGTCAACGCTGTCTCTCAACGCTAGCATCTAATGCACAGAAATTGAATCTAAATGAAGAAAACTACATAGAAGCTAGTAGTATCTCATAAGCAACTCCTGTACATCTGCCACAATCGATTTTTGTTAATTTTGGTGGATGAAATGTTAGTGTCGAGCACCAGCGTCGACGCTATCTTAGTGGCAATAAAACGCAGTAGCACCTTACATGGGGGTATCAAAAAGTTTTCAAGATCACCCAGAATGAATAGCTCTAGGAACATCATTTTATTATGCAATCCTTAAGGCATCATTACATATTCACTCTGCAAAGTAACATTTGGCCCACTTTAATGATGCTGTCCAGAGACCTATTTCTATAATTTTGGATCAGTTGAAAGAGATGACTCTCCCGGGGAAGTCACTTACATTGACGGAAGTTATGGGTATGTGCCAATCTCAAGACCCCCTTTTCAAGCCTCCTTTCCACTCATTACTTCAGCTCTGAAGATCCCATTTTCAAAGAAAATGACTCAAAAATGTATTTTTGTAAAAGTTTTTAACCTAATTTTGAGTGATTTTTAGCTCAAATATTCATATTTTTATTAGAAAAAAGCAGTTCATGAGACTTTAATTTGGGAAAAAAGTAGTTCCCTAGACCCTATTTTTGAAACCAGTTCAGCAATACCCTATGTTGGAAATTGTATATACATACCAAATTTTTTTGGGGTACCACCTTTGGTGTGACTGTTATTTTCAGTATCAAACAACTGAACCATAGGTATGTTGTCATAGATTTGCTGCACACTATTACCCTTTAGGGATTTAAAGGGTTTTCACAACTGCGGGATAATGATATTTTCATTAATAATCAAAAATCAAAAAAATGTTTGCATCTGTTTTGTGTGCGCAACTTTCAATGCACACTGAATGCATACTTTAATGACTCGTTTGGTTAATCAAGAGCCGCATCGCAGGATATTATGCAGACATAGATGAGCCATCAAAGTAATCAAATTTTATTGAAAAATGTCCCTTTTTGTTATTTTTCTTGAAAACTAACACGGTGACCCTATTTTTTATTTCAGTATTTTGAAGTGCGCAAAAATGATTTAACATATGTAACAATTACAAAAATCAATGAATTGCATTTACTATTTTAAAAGCACATAATGATAGACTTTTTGGAGCTTTCCCTATACTTTGTGTGGTAAATCGAGTAATTTTTTGGGAAAATATGTACTTTTAAAAATATCTGTATCTCAAAAAAAAGCACGGTGACCTTTTTATTATATTTTAGATTTGTTTTTAATATCAGCAAAAAAAAATCTACCTAATACTAAATTTTTAAGAAAATCAATGGAGATCTCTGAGAAAATCCCTTAATCACAATATGTGTCTCAATTTTATCCATAGAAGTTTCAGTTTCAGTTTCATTTATTTCATCATATAAAATCAAACACAAAGCATGTAAGTATACGGCAATGATGGGCTGACCCTAAAGAGAGCAGAGCTCGCAAAATGATAGGGCCACCCTACAATGTATAATAAGTTACTTAATAATTACAGTGAAAGTGCGAAGACAAGGACAAAAATATGAGAGACATCATCTACAGGGTGCAAGACAAGACTGGACAGGACATGTGAGACAGACAATATGTTGACAATGGCTCTGGCTATCATTAAATAAATATAAGCAGTGTAATTTAATAGTCAAAGTAATATCAACCAAGTCAAAAGAAGACACCAGGACCCATCCTTCAAAACTCCGCCTCCAAAGGGAGATCAACATAGGCAGCCAAGAAATGCCCCATTATAGACAGTACATCAGAAAAATGCTAAAAAGGGATGAGGTCTGCCAAGCGTGCCATGTCTCACCATCTAAACCACTCATGAAAACTGCAAATTAAAAAATCCCATTGGCGGCAAGGCACAAAGTGGAAGTCCCGGTGTCCTCCTTCGATCAAGCTCATAAATGATTATATTGTGCAATAAGAGCATTTTTATAACTTGTTTTAAAATGCTTAACTGATTTACTTAGATGGATATAAAGGTATGTGGGGTAAGTTCCTGACATCATATAAAAATAATAATTAACTGTTCTTATAATGCACACAAATCATCCAAAAGGATCTCAAAGCATGTGAAAGCAGAAACAATGAAGAAGGACAAACACTACCAAAAATTAAGAATTTGGAAACGGCTGATGGAAGAGATGGGTTTTTAACTCTGATTTAAATTGACTGAGAGAGGATATGTTGCAGATGTTTTTTTTGAGCAGTGCGGCATTTAAATGAACGCTCACTGGCAAATTTGAGATCTGAGTTTGGTATCTTGAGAATCCTTTGAGAGCCGGAATGTAAAGTGCGGGGAGGATTATATAGGTGCATAAAAAAGAAGAAAGGCAGGATGGAAGGGTGCCCTCAAAATGATGGAAAGCTAGAACACATAATTTGAACTTAATGCAAAAATCAATAGGCAACCAGTGAAGTTCTTTGAGGATGGGAGTAACATGGTCATAAATTTCTTTTTGGCAATGAGTCGTGCAGTGCTACTTTGAATGCATTGAAGACGGTTGAGTTGGTCAGAGTCAATACCAGATAAGAAAGAATTACAAAAAATCAATACGCAAGGTGATGAGAGAGTTAACCAGACATGATGTCGCTTTTTCAGACAAGTAAGAATAGAGATCTATAAACATCACTGATGTGATTAGACATACATAATGTCTGGTTGAGCCTCATACCAAGGTGCTTAACAGAATCCTGATAAGAAATGTTAGAATTTAAAATCTGAATAACATCACAATCGACTTGTTGACACGAGATTTGGTGACAACAGCAATGACTTCCATCTTATCAGAGTTTAACATAAGCTTGTTACTATCCATCCAACAGAGAATTTTAGTTATACAGTTTTGATTACAAACTTTAGTCGATTTGAAATCGTTAGTTGAGCTACATTGAGGCAACATGTGATCATCAGTGTACTTATGAAAATGGCAGTTGTACTGATTGATGACATCCCACAAAGACTGGGAGTAAAGTGTAAACAAAACTGGCCCGAGGATGGAGCCTTGAGGGACTCCATACAATAATGAAAAAGGGTCAGAAACTAAGCCATTAGCAGTAACAGATTGATAACGGTCCGAAAACGTAATATCACCACCAGTAAGAAAGAAACCATACATATGAGACAATGTTTGCACCATATATTTGTTATAGTGACAATTCTGACAAACTTTCAGCGATATAGCTAGCTCCCCCTTGTCTCGATGAACTTTAAAACTTTTTGATGCTCCTGATGCAAGTACAGGTTTGCTTCCTACCAGTAACTCAATTTATTCTGATGCTTCAGCTTGTATCTGTTACAAACTCTTCTCAATGCCAGGTAATTTAAGTAGCTCCAATCAATAACTGTCAGATCAAATCTGTAGTGCTTACTGGCAAGGATAATGTTGTCTTTATTTAAAAGCAAAATGGATGGAAATTTTCACACTTGTCAGAAAAATAAAAAAGAATATTTGAAATGTTATATCATATAATTGTGTAGATTGGTTAACCAATGTATTGCAAAGTTTTATAGATGTATTTACTTTTTCTTTAATGTGTTTGTGAGCTTTTGTGTATTACTTCCAATAGAATATTGAGACTCCGGGAGAATCTCTTTACCAGTGGTTTTGATAGGTTTAGGAAAGTTATTTTCAGCTTTCAGATGTGATACATAGTTATGACGTTATCAATCAAGAAGGATCAAGAATTATCAAAAAGTTACAGTTTCCACAAAATCCTCTACTTACCCTCAATCAAGGTTTATATATAATTCTGACTTTTTTTTAATACCGAGGCTCAACCAGTTCATTCTAACTGCCTAGACAGGCAATATTTCCTATTCCAGCAACATATTGTCAAATGTGTCAAATTTGACAAGCTTACCTACATTACTCCCAAACATCTTTATGACAGTTGAGGTGGAATTGTACTTTATGTGTTTGAACTAAATAATTACCAAGCACAAAATAATTTGACAAGGAGGAAATGGATTTTCTAATGCTTTTTCAAATTGTCCTTTACACCCACCTTTACATGGAAATAACACTACGTTTAACTATAGTTATTGCCTAAGAATGGTAGAGTCATATTTCATATTAAAAAATGAACATTTTTTTTTATAAACACAAGTTCTCCCTACTGATGCAAAATTTACTTCATACAAATTCTAATTTGGGTAATATAGATTGAGAACAACAATGTGATTGAAAAGAAAAACAGAGTAATAAATGCATCATAATTATGTTATCATTGTTATGTTTCCTTGGTAAACAATTTCTTGAGTTAAAGAAACATTGCATAAGTAAGATATATGCCTGAAGGCAAAATGTCACATGGAAATAATGAATGTTATAAATATGAAATTAAACTTCATTAATTTCAAATTTCATCAGTCTCTTATTTGGATATGTATTTTGAATTTGATTTTCAACAAAATGCTTATGTTATTGCAATGAGGAGGCAAGTATAAATTAAAATTGTACAAAATATCATTTAGATTTCTTAGTTGTAAGTATCAGTGTCTTCTTTTATGCATGTGAAAAACAGGTGAAATTTTAACCCAAAAATCATATCTTGCAAAATATTCAACTGTACCGTGTTTACAATATAGAATCCTGGCATTGCTGTTTAATGTTTGATTAGAGCAGGTGCTTCATTCAGTAGGGAAACTACCCAGTTCAAATCAAATTTAAATTGGGTTAAGGGGACAGGCCATGTCCTGACTTTTGAAACTCATTGTTCCGGGAGGGGTACTAAGTACAGAAGTGTTTGCGGGGATGTGCCGCAAACTTGGTAGCAAAATCAGGCTGTCTGGTATACTAATGGGTCCTTTTGTTGCAAAATGTGGTATTTTGATGGGTCTGTTTTTCAACATTTTCTGAAATTTGCACCAAAGTGGCACAAATATTGCATTTTTTTCTAAATTTTAAACAAAAATCAGCCTAAATTTGCTCAAAGTTATCGTAAATTTTTGTAGGAAATTTCAATTTCAAAATTATTACCAACTTTTTTGATCACTATTCATCTCCTCAAATTGGCTCTCCAATCGGATTAAGTGACCACTCAACTGTGATCTGGCATCCAATCAAAAAAGCTCAGAACCAAAACAAAACTATTGCCCATATGGTTCGTCCTATTAAAAACTTGGGAATTCAAGATTTTGGTTCATGGATAGTCAAACACTATTGGTCAGAGGTGACTACGCAAACCACGGTTGATGAAAAAACTAATGCATTTTATGATACACTGAAAAAGCGCATGGATATGCATTTTCCAACCCGTCGAGTTACGCAACACATATCAGATAAACCTTGGATCTCTACAAAGACAAAGCAACTTATTCGCAAACGGCAAGAGGTTTTCTCTTCCTCCAAACCCCAAATCTGGAAATCATACCGTAACAAAGTTCAAAAATCCATTGATAAGGACAAGATTGATTACTATAACAACAGAGTCCAAAGACACAATAATTCAAATCCATCTGAATGGTATCGCCAAATTCGTATAATGACAAAAAACAAAACCAATGTCATTATCAAACCACCGCCAGGGACAGATTGTTCTAATGTGCAGGAGGTGGCTAACAACATAAATGACCACTTTGTGTCCATCGGAGAGGACATCGCCCCTTTAGATCCCTCTGGCTTGCCTAGTTTTTTACCCGCACCAGCCACTCTTCCAGAAATCCATCCATGGGATGTGTCTAAAAAACTTTCTAAAATCGGTACGAAGAAGGCAGGTGGGTCGGATGGGATCCCAGCTAAATTGATTCACGAGTTTTCCATTGAGCTTAGTGTGCCACTTTCACATATTCTGAACACCTCTTTTCAAGAAGGAACAGTACCATCTGCGTGGAAACGGGCCATAGTAGTCCCAATTCCTAAAACTAATCCCCCTGTGTGGAATCAGTTGAGACCGGTTTCGCTAACCGACCATTTTGCGAAACTCGCCGAGTCTTTCGTTATGGATTGGTTAATGGACAATATTGAACTACAGATTGACCATGCGCAATTTGGTAACCGCAAAGGTCGTTCAACATCACATTACTTGGTTAAGCTGGTAGATAACTTGCTGAAACACTCTGATAATCCAAAGTCCTTGTCTCGCATAATAATCACAGACTTTAGCAAGGCATTCGACCGGGTCAACCACAATATAGCGATTCCCAAACTGCTTCAGCTAGGTGCTAGACCAGCTATAATACCATGGATATGTAGCTTTTTAAGTAACCGTCAACAATGTGTTCGCTACAGTGAAACCTTGTCGGAATGGCGTGTACTGACAGGTGGTGTTCCACAGGGTACCTTGGATGGTCCAAACATTTTTTTGGCTCTTGCAAATGATGCTGCAATTATGAAAGAACCTAACAAACTTGTTCTCAAATATGTTGATGATTTAACTATAGTAGAAAATTTAACTGTCAATGTTCAAAGTAACATTCAAGATGACTTGGATATTTTTGATAAATGGGCTTCTGAAAATCACATGAATTTAAACCCAGCCAAATGCATGTTTATGGATGTGACCTTTGTGAAAAATCCTCCCATTCTACCGTGTCTTAGGTTGTGTAATCAAGACCTTCAAAGTACAGATGTAGTCAAGATCTTGGGTGTTTAAATTGGTAAAGATCTTAAATGGGAAACTCACGTCGGTAACATTGTTAGACGTGCATCTGGTCGTTTTTTTATGCTAAGCATTTTGAAGCGTCATGGACTTCCTGTTAATGATCTTGTTACCATTTTTACAGGTTTTATTCGCCCTCTTCTGGAGTACGCAGTGCCAGCGTGGCACTCAGGCCTTACCTTCAAAGTACAGATGAAGTCAAGATCTTGGGTGTTTAAATTGGTAAAGATCTTAAATGGGAAACTCACGTCGGTAACATTGTTAGACGTGCATCTGGTCATATTTACAGGTTTTATTCGCCCTCTTCTGGAGTACGCAGTGCCAGCGTGGCACTCAGGCCTTACAGTGTATCAGCACCTTGCTTTAGAACGTATCCAGAGAAGGGCGTGTAAAATAATTCTTGGTTATAATTACAAGGACTACCAAGATGCACTCAATACATGCAAGCTCCAGGATCTTAGACAACGCCGTGATCAAATATGTCTTAAGTTTGCTAAATCCATGTACACATCAAATGACTTTAGAAATTGGTTGCCGAAATTACGCAGTGAACAGGTCAAAATTCCTCTCCGCAATGGACATAAAATGACTCTTCCTAAGGTTCGTACCCAGCGTTATGAACAGAGTCCCATCCCATTCATGGTTAAGCTTTGGAACAAAGACTGTGCCAAGTAATATGTATCTGGTTGATTGCTGTTTTATCCTTTTGATACTAGTGTTTGATGTATTGCCTTAGTGTGTTGCCTTTAATTGTTTTTAGGTGTATTTTGTAAATATTGTGTAATTCAGCTTATGCTGCGATGCAATGTGAATAAACCTTGAATTGAATTGAATTGACCAAAAATTTGGGCATTTGGTATATGGATAGGTACCTTTTTCTTGAAAATTGGTATATACATGGATGGTACTTCACATTTCCCAGTGGCACACCTCTACCAAAAACAAATTTGAGTCCCCCGGGCTCATTGTCTTGTATATTTTATTGTATTTTGGCAATGCAAGCAAGATATCAAGTTCAAGTTCAATTTTTTTTTATTAATAATGGTAATAGATTACATTTTAAGAAGATATGGAATCAATAATTAGGTTTCAATAAAACTCTGGTGTTTTTAGTTACAAACTGATGAGGCCACACTAATTTAATTGTTTACCTCAAAGCTCACCTAAATTTGAAAACCTAATGTGGAATGCGTTTTTCCCCCTTTTTAAAAAAAATATTTGTTACAACTTTGTTAACCTTGCCATTTTCGCCATTAATTTTCCATCCATTTAAATTTAAACTGGCTACTACGGCATTGTCGTAAGTAGGCCTATGTTGTACTACTTAGGCTGTTTACATTTTGCAATCCACAGGACACGATTGGTTTTGTTTGACGAAATTGACAAAAAATATATATTTAGAAGAAAAATTCTAATTTTGACAATTTAGCGATGTGACACAGTAACTTTGAGACAAACAACAAGTGTTTGCAGTGGAGAATTTTGACAAATATTTTAATGTCCTCTATTTAGATATTTTGAAATGCTAGAAACAATAATGAAGCTGTTTGAATCAAGGAAGCGATTTATTTGACAATGTCCATTTATGAATATCTGAGCAGACCAAGACTTTCATGCTAAAGTGAAATCTTGGCTAGCCCTTTTGTTTCAATATCCATACCAATATTCATGTCTTTTAATATTTCACACTTAATTTGGTGTTTAGTTTCATTTATAGTATTTATCTTGCCATAGTACCTTGGTTACATAGAGAAATGCATATATGGAGTTCTTAGATTTTTCATTCAGGAAAAAATATAAGGTACATTAACTGTAATGCCAGATTTATTCAAAATGTATAAGATTTCTTATTTTTCATTTGCAAAATAATGTATAAGTATATTCACTACAGGGTTTTTAATGTTAGCTGTAGATGGTGGTGATGATATATGAGAATGTAACACAAATAGAGAAAAAACTGTTATACTTTTGAGGTCTTTTATTGAAACTTACGAGTACCACACATTTCATTAAATCTGTACATAGTTTTTTTATAAAATACTCACATGGAATATGAGAAAAATATTTCGCATTTTAAGAGCAATTTTTGGTACCAAAATTTGTTTTAAAAATGAAATGTGAAAAAAAAAGTGAAGCAATAGAATGAG
>JXSR01S003789.1:69446-87780 GCA_000969725.1 Ophiothrix spiculata
AAAGCACCTCTTTTTGCATTATATGCTCTGGTAATATAATCCATAACCTAAAGAAAAATATTTTTATCGTATTCATGATGGCTTGTAGTACTTTATTAAGGCAGGTATTTTGATGGAATTGAATGATGCTTTAAATGAAGCTTATAGTAGCAATTGAAAACTAAGAAAATTATGAGGTTGCCAACAATTCATCTTTGAAGCAAGACTGAAGGTATACACATATTATATTATGAAATAGATGCAATAGTAGATTTTGATCCACAACTTTCATATGCAGTTGCAGCATTGAAATGACACTCATGACGTTACATTATCACGTATCTACGTCTTAGGTTGTGAATTAAAAAAGAAAGTCCTTTTTCTTAACAACATTTGAAAGTTCATTAAACTTGAGGACAAAATTGATATAATTATTGGTTAATAATCTAGAATGGTTATACTTTGATGCTTTTGGCTGTAATGAGAAGGTAAAATTGTATATTTCGATCATATAAATTATATATGCAGTTGTTATATTGAAATGGCACACCCGTATTAAATTTGTCAGTGTCTCCACATTGGATAATAGCAGATTGAGAGGACCCTTATGAAAAGCAGAGCTGGAACACTGATAAGGCTACCCTCTTTAAAGATGTCAATAAATAAGATAAACCATTGGATAAAACAAAAAGAAATATTTAAGAAAATATATTCTATTTCTAAACAATTTTTAAAAGGTCAACTTGGAACTGAAATTTGACCCATTTAGTGGTCAATAAACTAGAATGGTTTTACTGACCCAATTCTTTGATGCTTTTGGCTGTTAAGTTACAAAAGCTAGTTGTAGGTCGCATAAAGAAAACGAAAGTCACATATAGATCTGTGATATGGCATTTGTTTGCTTAGTTAATGCAATTTCTGATGTGAATTAAAAATGCTTTAGAAGGTACATTAGTGAAAATTCTATGGCTAAAATATTCGTAATTTTGGGTTGAATTTCCGATTTTTTACATCATCGTCTATTCCATCAAAGAAATTTAAAGGAGGAACCATAGTATGTTGTTGTTCTTGCAGCAGAGCAATTGTACCACATTTAACAATAGAAAACAAAGGAGCATAAAGGCAAGTTCTCCCTACTGATGCAAAATTTACCTCATACAAAATCCAATTTGGGTTATAATAGATTGAGAACTACAATATGATTGAAAAGAAAAACAAAATAGCAAATGCATCATAATTATGTTATCATTGTTATGTTTCCATGGTTAACAATTTCTTGAGTAAACATTGCATTAGTAACATAAATGCCTGAAGGCAAAATGTCACATGGAAATAATGAATGTTATAAATATGAAATTAAACTTCATTAATTTCAAATTTCATCAGTCGCTTGTTTGGGTATGTTTTTAAATTAAACAAATTGCTTATGTTATTGCAATAAGGCAGCAAGTGTAAATTAAAATTGTACAAAGTATCATTTAGATTTCTTAGTTATAAATATCAGTTTTTTTTTTATACTTGTGAAAAAACAGGTGCATTTTTAACCCAAAACCATATTTTGCAAAATATTCAACTGAACCTTGTTTACAATGTAGAATTCTGACAACGTTGTTTAATGTTTGATTAGAGTAGGTGCATCAGTAGGGAAACTACCCAGTTCAATTTGAACGTGGGTTAAGGGGACAGGCCATGTCCTGCATTTTGAAACTCAATGACGTGTATGTTTTATTGTATTTTAGCAATGCAAGCAAGGTATCAAGTTCAAGTTCAACAACTTTTTTTTATTATTAATGGTAATAGATTCCCATTTGAAGAAGATATGGAATCATTAATTGCAGGTTTCAATAAAATTCTGGTGTTTTTACATACAAACTGATGGTATAAGTTTTAAACTTTGCGGCATTTTTCAATTGTTATTCTTACTGGACATACCTCCATTTTGTAGATAAAAATAATCAAGGGAGTACCAAACCTAACATCAATTACCACAACAATCATATCATGTAAATGTTTCAAGTGTTTGCAGTGCAGAATGTGGCAAATATTTAAAAGTTTGCTGTTTAGATATTTTGTAATAATAGAAACAATAAAGAAGCAGTTTGAATCAAAGAAGCAATTTGTTTGACAATATCCATTAACGAATATCTGAGCAGACCAAGTCTTTCATGCTAAAGTGAAACCTTGGCTAGTCCCCTTTTTTCAATATCCATACCAATATCCATGTCTTAAATATTTCACACCTAATTTGGTGTTTAGTTTCATATGTAGTATTTATTTTGCCATAGTTCCTGGGTTACATAGAGAAATGCATATATGGAGTTTTTAGATTTTTCATTCAGGAAAAAATATAAGGTACATTAACTGGAATGGCAGATTTATTCAAAATGTATAAGATTTCTTTTTTTTCATTTGCAAAATAATGTATAAGTATATTCACCAGAGGGTTTTTAATGTTAGCTGTAGATGGTGGTGATGATATATGAGAACGTAACACAAATATAGAAAAAACCTGTTACACTTTTGAGTTTTATGCTTATTGAAACTTATACCCCGTTCGAAAAGTCTTTGGCCGAATTCAAGTTTCATTGAGTTCAAAATTTGCTTGTGCGTGCTGACTTAAGTCTTCTTTCAAAAAGTTGTCTTACATCAAATTTTTAACTCGCTAAAAAGCAAGACAAGTTGCGTTAGTAAGGCGATGTAACGACGACTTTCCTTAAGTGTGAACACCTGTCGTCGTTATTCGAGTTGAATTTGGGTTTACTTTCAAAGCGCATTGACCTGGAAGTCAAACAATACGTAAGAGGGTGTACACAATTCCAATTGTGTTCCATACGTGTGAACAGTCGTGTTTGAAATTTAAAATGAACTCGATGTTGACTTAAGATGACTTTTTGCTTGTCTGAATGGGGTATTAGAGTAGCACACGTTTCATTACATTTGTACATAATTTTCTATAAACTACTCACATGGAATAAGAAAGATATTTTGCATTTTAAGAGCAATTTTTGGTACCAAAATTTATTTCAAAAATGAAATGAAAGTGAAGTAATAGAATAAGCTCCTTTTAAATACCATGTGAAAACTATTTCCTTCAAATATATACTTCCCAATTTTTTAAATTCAATACGTAAATCATATCTAAAATGTTTTGCTGGTAGCAATTTGTAAAATAAGGTGTGGTACCTGCCAAATTTTAAAACCTTTACAGTATTGACATAATCTGCTGTGTGAAATCAGAGCAAGTGAACTATAAGATTGAATGCACATTTTATTTCTGGGGCACTATTGACATAATTAAAAAGAAAAATACAAATGGCATTTAGAGTACAAAATTATATTGATTGATCAAAGCGAGGTTCCTTGGAGAGTTATTTCCCTTCATTTGAATGAGATATATAAATACATCAAAGTGCAAGGCCTCTATAATTGGATATTTAGATTCATGGAAAATGGGTTTATCAAAAATGGCTGAGGGAAAATGGTTTTGGTCCAAAGTTATCATACCTGATCAGAGGTATTACAATTCTAGAAATATATCTTGTATTACACAACCAAATTATGATGATACCTCTTGCAAATTAAGGACTATCAGAGAGTTTCCTTCAATCTACACTCTGTCTACCTAGTAAGCAGCAAGAGTAAGATAATAGTTAGATATCAGACTCTGTTATGATATCCATGGCATATCCCTGTATTCTACAACACTATAAACTTGTGGGTTTTTATGTGTAAGGGACTAAAATTGTTCATTTAAGACTGATTAAGACCAAATAACTGGTTTTTTTTTGCTACCTCATAGATAAACATTGAACGCAAGTTCATTCGAATATTCAGCAATTCCAGAAATTGAATGACGCAGGACTAACTGTATTTAGTCACAATGACTAATATAATTCATGATTTGTCATTGCAATGGACTAATTAATGGTAAATATCCATCAGAAATTAGTAATTTAATTCGTCATTCAGTTAGTCCTGCGTCATTCAATTAGTCAATTGACGAATTAAAGACTCGTTTGATATTTACTAATAAGTCCTGTAACTGATCATTTATCAATTAACTAATAATAACCAAATTAAAAATTGAATATTTAGAGATGGAAACCATTTTTTAAACATCAAACATTGTTTTTCAACATTTCAAAGACAATTACAGCATTTTTTTATGAATTGTGAAAAAAATCACTCTGTATGACTAATTTTAATTAGTCAAATAAGACATGTTTTTTGACTAATTACCGTTTCCAGTGTAGGATGAAGAAGGTTATTATTGTATTTTGGTGTAATTTGAAATGATACTTTAAGTAAATAATGAAGCTCAGTCGCAAATGAAAACAAAGAAAATTATGAAGTTACCAACGATGCATCTTTGAAGCAAGACTGAAGTTATACACATATTATATTATGAATAAGATGGAATAATGGATTTTGATCACGTAACTTATACATGCAGTTGCAGTATTGAAATGACACTCATGACGTTACATTATCATGTATCTACGTTTTAAGAGTGCAGGTTGTGAATTCAAAAAGAAAGTCCTTTTTTTCTTAACAACATTTGAAAGGTCATTAAACTTTGGAAAAATTTGATACAATTATTGGTCAATAATCTAGAATGGTTTTACTGTTGCTATTCTTTTTGGCTGTAAAAGAGAAGGTAAAATTGTAGATTTTGATCATATAAATTATATGTACAGTTGTGATATTGAAATGGCATCAATGAATTAGCATTGTTAGTGTCTACATTGAACCCTTATGGAAAGTAGAGCTGGAACTCTGATAAGGCTACCCTCTAAAGATATCAATAAATAAATAAAATAAAAGATTGGATAAAACAAAAAGAAATATTTAAGAAACTCTAGTCTATTTTCTAAACAATTTTTGAAAGGTAAACATGGAGTGAAATTTGATCCATTTAGTAGTCAATAAACTAGAATGGTTTTACTGACCTAATTCTTGGATGCTTTTGGCTGTTTAGTGACAAAAGCTTTAGGTGTAGGTCGCATAAGCAATGATGTGCAAAGAAAATGAAAGTCACATAAATCTAAAATATGGTATATGTTTGCTTAGGCAATTTGTGATGTGAATTGTAAATGCTTCAGAAGGTACATCGTGAAAATTTTATGGCTAAAATGTCTGTAATTTTGGTTGAATTTCTGATTTTTTACATCATCGCCTAATCCATCAAAGGATGAACCATTGCTAGTTTGTTGTTGCTCATGCAGCAGAGCAATATTGTACCTCTGAAAATGGCAATCGAAAACAAAGGAGAGAATGAAGTTGCCAACAGCTTATCTTTGAAACATACCATAGATTTTGATCACATAAATTATACATGCAGTTGCTGCATTGCAATGACACTAACGTTGTTACTTTGTTATGTATTTACGTTTGGCGAGGGCAGGTTGTGAATACAAAAAGAACTATTTCAGAATCTCCTAAAGAATATTTGGAAGGTCATTAAACTTGAAAAAAAAAAGATCCACTTAGTGGTCAATAATCTAGAATGGTTTTACCCAATTCCTTGCTGCTTTTGGCTGTTAAGTGACAAAAGCTTTAGTTGTAGGTTACATAAGCAATGATGTGCCAAGAAAAAGAAAGTCACATATAGCTCTGTGATATGGCATTTGTTTACCTATTTATGATGTGTATTGAAAATGCTTTAGAAGGTGTAGTAACATTTTGCTGGGGAAAAAAATTAACGTTTTATCAAAGTTGACTAATTTTACTTTTTAAAGTATAGTTCATCCCACCATAAGGTATTTCAATTGTATTTTATTTATTATATGTACAAGGGTTGTTCAATACCCTGTGGCCTAAGCTAGGAGACAAGACAAATATTTCATTAATATTTCATATGTAGTTCATTAGCACAAATTCGACTTTATCAATGATTCCTTCAGGTGTTGTTGAAATTTGTATGGTTTGACAAAAATATATGTAAATATGTTAATAGGATATTTCCGGCATGTGTAGCTGTCATTAGATATTTCGATCTTGTGAGAAATTTAACATTATATACTTTTTTCATGTTGAAATGAAGCTTCATCACCTACAGATAGCAAATGTGAAGTTTGATGTGCATATCATGAGCCAAATTGATGCTACAGGCAAAAATGTGTCTAAGAATGACCAACAGAAAACTATACAGGGTGTCCCAAAAAAAATGCATCACTTTTATTTTTGATCATATCTCAGAAACCAATAAATTAAACTTAACACTTGTTTCATAATAATAATTAGTATAGTTTAGTCTTTCATCGGTGGAATTTTCGTCAAGCCGTTCTTGTGAAAACTAGAATTTTATAAGAAGACTCAATTTTACCCGATTCCAATGGAGTTTACAACAGTAACACATATACTATCATCGATCTGTCATGAACATGTCCCAACAGTAATAGGCCTACTCTAAATGGAAAACTCATTTTATTCATGGATAAACACTCTCACGGGAAAGCAACTACAAAACAACAACCACAACAACAACTACAACATTAGATACAACAACAGAAAATGTAGAATTTCAATAAACCTGATTAAAACTTGCAAACTTGTCTGATCACACTCGACTTTCACCATTGTCCAGGATTTTAGAACGTAACATTGAACCAGGATCATGATGATAAGAACACAAAGGTGCATGGAAAATGATTGTGGGCACATGAAAGGCAGGGTTGCTTGAAATTAACTTAACAACTGTATCAAAATTATTCAACGTGAGCTATCATGGACTAACAGACATTCAACTTTTCACAGGGAAGTGAATAACTGCTTTGTTATTTTGATTCAAATATGTTGACAATGTTATATCTTAACTCGTATTCTCTGTTCAGTGCCAAGTGACAGTCATAAAGATTTTCTTTGTTCATGAAAAAAGCTCAACATTTTATAAGGAAATCTGTGCTTTGGTTATGTTTTCTTGAGAAACCGTGAACTCGTTTTTTTCCTTTTTAGTTAACACTGCAAAGCAGCAAAACCTACAAATTGAATTACGGTGCCACTTTCAGTGCTCAAAAAGATATCAAAATTATGTGTTAGTGTCTGTGCTATATTTTGTGATCTCATAGTGTCTATTTTGTAAGTTTAAAATAAATTGATCAATAGTAATCAAATATGTGCTTTATTAACATGATAAAATATGAGTAACTGTTGTAAACCCCATTGGAATGGAGTAAAATTGAGACCTCTTACAACAAAATTCTTGTTTTCTCGAGAACAGCTCGACGGATTTTGCTCAAAATTTCACCGATGATAGACTAAATTATACTTATTGTTATTATGAAGCAAGTTTTGAGGGTTTTTTTTATTTGTTTCTGAGATATGATCAAAAATAAAAGTGATGCATTTTTATTGGGACCCCCTGTATATATATTTTTGTTAACAAAACCTTACAGTAATTCACCACTTTTTTGTCCATATCTCTTAATCATGGGCGTGAAAATTTGCAGGGGTTATGAGACAAATGTGGGCTTCCATGTGGTATCAAAATCTCCTATTTGATTTCGGAAAGTGGGGGATCAAAAAAGTGATCGAAACACACAGCTTTAAGTTACTACTAAATACTTTTTTCTGATTAAATCTATGATAAATTTAATATAATGGACATTTGTCTTTGTTTTTACACAATATATTCTTTACACATATATATTTTTTGTATTTTTATCATTATATACATATGTAATGAATAATAAATCCAGGAGCTCTTTCAATTATATATTCCTATTTAAAAAGTTTGAATTAAATGTTTCAAATCATTTTCTTACATAATACATAAAGCAAGTAAACATGGCAAGTATTACCAAAGCAAACTGCAGAGTGGGATATAATAAATAGATTTTAATTGGTTGGAACAAGTAGTTTCTATAGATGCTGTTCAAGTGTCATTCACCTGTGTGAATTGATAGAAGCTGAATTGCATGTCACATGTGTTTGCTGTAGGAGTATACATCAAAGCAACGACCCAAAGTCTGAATAAGGTTATTTAAATTCAGGTGACCCTTTCAGTGGTTTCTTTCAAACACCCAAGTAACTCTTGTTGCACCAGATATATATGATATATATTAAATACTGCATTGATAAAATGTGACCATCTATCCCAAACCAGCTGTAAATGCCACCTCTTGTCATTTTCATTTCTTTAAATATTTGCAAAGACCAAGTTTTAAGGATTAAAATGACTTCTCAATGAACTTCACACAATTTCCAGAAATCAAATTATGGTCCGTCAAAATTTGTCAGGAAGTAAAAAGTGATACTGATAAAAACGTATTTAAAGATCAGTGTGCCCTATATTTTCTGTTGATTGTCTTAAAAATATGCAGATATATTTTATATTTCCTATCATTTTCTTGAAATGAAACTTTGCTGGTATTTTGAAGTAATCACAAGGATTGCTAATGTGTCAAAAAAATCAATTTGGCAAATTACGACCTTGACATGTATTTTTGCCTGTTGCGCAAAATTGAAGTTTCTGGCATTTGTGCTCATATGGGCCTGGACAATTTAAGATAGATGATTTGGTAATATATGATCATGTGATTTCAAATAGTTTTAAAAAGTTAAAGACAGCCTTAAACAGTACCAGGATGAGAAAGTTGAAATTCATTTTACTTGGCCTTGCAAGAGCAAAATGCAAAGGGGACAATGTTGAATAGATTGGTTTGTACAGGTAGTTCCTTTAGATGCTTTTAAGAATTGATCACGTGTGTAAGTTGATAGGTGCTGAATTAAATGTCAAGTTTGTTGTGGAGTATAAACCAGTACAGGGACCAAAAGTAAAGAACGGGCTTATTTAAATTTATGCGACCCATTAAGCTGGTTTCAGACTAGCCTGTTGTGTTGTCGTACGACCAGCATGACGTCAAAAATTGAAAGTGTGCAAACTTGACCTTGTATCTCCTTGCCGTACGAAGCTGTACGACAAGCCGATATATGGATTACCCTGTCGTGATGGTCGCAACCACACAATATTTTGAGTTGGAATAAATTCAAACTTTCTTGCAACAGACCATTGTGGCAATATGCAATTGTGTCAATATGCAATTGTGTCGTGTTACAATACGACATCTCAAAATTGCAAATGTTTTGTCGTGTGGCCCAATGTCCTGTGCCGCAACGACAGCTAGTCTGAAACCATCTTTACTTTCAAAACACCTATGCTAATGATGCTTTAGAATTTAGTGATTTTGTCAATGTGACAATCTCAATATGCCGGTGCAATGTGCAGTCTTTAGATTTGAATCACACTGCTAGTAGCGGGTGTAAAGAATGCTATCAGCAGATGTCTTCAGATGATATGTCTGTGAAATCTTTGAAATCGTTGAATCTGATTGCATCAAATCTTGTAACATTTGAAAGAATAAATCTGTGTATGGAAAATAAAAGCCAAAAGGATTTATTCAAAGGTGATATTTATAATAAGACAGCGTGAATACTCTATTCAAAATTATATAGATATATTGAAGTAAACATGTGAAGAGGAGGAAAAGGGTTTAATGCTAACATTTACTTTAAATGCTTTTGAAATGTCTGGTTACCGGTGTATTGAAAGATAATTATGATTTTCTGGGGGCGTATACTTGAAAGACAGGACTGAGAATTAGTGTTTATCTTTAACTCATTTAACACCTAAGAAGCTTTTACCTTTCCTTGATTTCATTCAAGCATTTATTTTACACAACAAAACAGACATTCATGAAACATTACAAAGCACAAATTACAAACCTGTATTCAAAGGTATGTGGTAACCATGTGGACAGTGTTACGCTAGGATAGAGTCAGATATTTGTTTACAAAGGACATCAATTTCTTCAAAAGATGAAACTGAGAGTAGGAATAGCTGATTTAACGTTTAAAACATGGTTATTATTTAGTTTTGTTTTAATATTATTATATTTTTAAATACAGACAAGGTTCTATCTCATCTCATCCTTATAATTAAAATACTTGTTGACAAAATGTAACAAAAATAGCTTATTCAAAATCTAGCATTTTGTAAGCATGAGGCCAAAAAAAATAAATTGTTATGTTGCCCTCAGCGACCGACCCTATTCAAAAAATAAAAAAAAAATATTAGGGTTGGGAAAGCACCCAATTTTGCTCAGATTGGGTGTTTTTTGAGAAGATATTTTGGAAATAGTGGAAAATGCGCCCAAATTTGGTACATTAGGTGCTTAAAAAAAATTTAAAAAAAATATTTTCCGACCGACCGACTCAATTTTTCAGAAATCCCATTTGAGGGCAACACAACAATTTTTTTTTTTGCCTAATGTTATTATTATTATTATTATTTATTATCTTTCAACAGGGTATCCCGATTCAGCTTAACACTGTTCATCCTCGGGGCCCTGCATATAAAAACATGTGTGCTTGTATTGTAATGCACAGCTAAAAATGTACTAAATATTGTAGTGGAAATGGTGAAGACTACGCAATTTCTGATAGAATTTGATAGTTTTATACAAAACATATAATGTAGGTTCCCTGTGCAAATGCTCCTCCGTGGGGCACTGCAAGCAGTGTATACCTGGTGAGATGATATTCATGCAGTATTTGATACCGTTTGCAAAATTGATCACAAATTAGATATGTCAAATTGTAAGGACATTTCAAAAGGTGGTGCTATTTCGTATATATGTAAATTAATTACGATTGTAGCTTGTCTGTCACTTTTTATGAACTTTCTGATTAAAATTCAAAAGTGATCCATCCACTGTTTCATATTCAATGTAATGAACACCCAACAAACCTGGATTTATTGCTAGTGAAATTTTGTAAGTCTTAGATTTAATCTCTTCCTCGAAAACAAATATTAATGTTTATTTATTACATCATGCATCTAGCTAATGTTAAGGTAAATGATATCAATATCAATGAAAGGATCATGTCTCAAAACTATGTCATCATTCACAAGTTTTTGTTTAGGGATGCATGTGTCTTACAATTTACAATCGTTATCTCCAATCTCGATCCAAAGTTTAATTAGCAAATTCCACTTAGCTGTAAAACTCCGTCCACCAAAATCAGCTCCTCCAGAAGTTCTCAAGCTGCTCCCAAGTCAATTCCACTTTATCAGCATAACTGCAACTTGTCAAAATTCATCCACACAAAACAGCGTCCATTTCACTTCTGCCAAAAGTCAGTTTCCACATTTTTAACAAAATTCCCCCACGATGTCATTTTTCTTTTAACACACTTGGAATTTCCCATCTAGTATATTTACAATGCAAGATAAATACAAATACCTTAAATAGCAATTGGAATTTCCAAAGTGCCGGTCCTAAAGATGATCTGATCGATGATCTAATTATGGAAATTTCATCATCTAGCATCTGATTGGTACTTTAATTTATGCAAATTTGATAGGTTCATGCAATCATGCCTATTTTTACAAAATTGGAAATTACCCTAGATTGCAACATCTCACAATGAAAAGTCCTTTTTGAAAAAAATTCTCTTACTGTTGCAATTAAAGATTTCAGTAATTAAAACTTCTCCAATTAAACAATTAATTAATCAACAAAAACAAATAATTCAGGTCTACATAACACAATAAATCAATTTGACCTTGGGTTACTTAACTAGAGGTTTGTGTTGGATGGGCACATATAATAATGAATATTCTTTTTGATTATTTTTATACCAGACACATCTAGTGCAACCAGTTATTTTGATCACATGATCTGTTTGTAAATAAAAGGTAGGATTAGGCCAAAAAAGAAAGTATGTTTCTTGTAGCAGGTCTGAAAATTACAATGCGGAATGCATTTTTTTATGTTTGTTTTGACAGTTCCAGAATAAACAATGTGCACCGTGTTCTTGCCAGTTGATTGCTCAATGCGCCACTTTTTACCAATTCGTACATTGAGTATTGGCAAAATTATAGTCTAGTTCAGAAGTCAAAAGGTATTTCAATTGAAGTTTGTTTTCAGGGAGTAGTTTATACAAATATAAGAGAGAGAAAATGCTATGCATGATTTAATACCCTTAGAAAAAGAATGTGTGCAGGTGACAGGAAACAAACTTGTTTCTTTTTTGGCCTTACAAGAATATACATGTGTTTCACTGATATGTTGTGATACCGAGGTACATATCAAACACTATGGCCAAGTTCATCCTGGTTGTTTTGGGAATTTGATAGGTAACGGATCTCTTTGTGTGATATTTGATATCAATATCTATGGAATAAGAATACTAATTCAATCTGCCAGCCATACAGGTGATATTGCACACTATTCAAGAATGCTTTAAGTTGAATTCAGAGAGTGCTGATGAGAGAAGCAATGCTGTTTTAGTTAGCATGTTATGTATACACATCAACTTCATTGATAATTATTTGGAAAGTTTCAGTTAAATACATGATTTCATTTTTATCCCCCTGGCTTGAAAAGTAGAAGGGGGATTATGGCATAGTAGTGGATGTCTGCGTCATCAGCATGTTGTTGTTGTTGTGAAAAGGGTTGACATTTGCCTCTAACTTCTGCATACTTCGATAGATTTCAACAAAACTTGGGTCATGGGTGCTTCATGGGAACTCGCATTTGTGGGTGAGGTCAAAGGTCACATACCAAGGTCAAAGGTCATTTGAGGTCAAGTTGTAAAATAGGCTGAAAATGTCAATTTGGCCTAATTTGAAATTTATGTTTATGGTTAATGCATGCTAAGTTTTGTTTTTGCAAAAATTCAACTCTGAGAAACCTGTAAATGGCAGGTTTAAATTTCTGTAAAATAAGAATGAAAGCTGATACAGAGACTTCCATACATTCATCAGTCAAGTTGAACTGCATTATATATAAAAACAGCATAGCTTAACATGCTCAGGCCACAAACTTATTGAATATCCGCCATAGGTCACTTGTCACTTGGTTCAATAATTATATGAAGTCATTTGTTACAAATATATTTGAGTCATTTTTTAATCAATGAGCATTGTTAGTGAGCAAACTAGCAAAGTAGATGTAAAAAAGTAAATTTGGTCTGTCTTATCTTATGCATGAGTAAGTGATATGAGAATTATCTTGGTATTAACAGGCTATAAGTGGAGAATTTATTTCTCACAATTATGTAATATATTCTCACAAAACAGGAAATGATTGTTTTTGTCAAATCTAAGTTTAGAATACAATTCCCTTGATGATCCTTTTCTGAAATTTAATATCTGTTTGTTTGTCTAATTGTTCCCATGATGATAGTCTGAGTTTTGTTGTTTATAGCTGTGTTATGGCAAGATGTCATGTAGCCAAGGCAATAATGAATATGAAGGCAACATCACATTCCACACTCACACAGAGTAGATATAAAAGAATTTCAAATTAAGTTTAGTTGAAAGATGAATAGCAATAGCTGTGTTCACAAAGTGATTCATACTTGGTAGTCCTTATTCTAGAGGTTTCAGAATCCTGTCCACATTAGAAAACTATGTCAGCTCAGGAATTCAGTAAACCAGTCAAACAATATACTTACTTTATTAACTATATCACAACAACAAAGCTACTTCTGGAGTATAAGAGCAGATACCTTGGCTCCATTGTCCTAAACCTTAATTTTCTTGGGATTGTTATTCAGGTTTAAGTGGCCAGTTTTAATAATCATGAAAATGGAATCTAATATCTCTTGTAAGAAAATATCTTTTATCGTTATTTTCAATGAGAACCAGGTCAAGCCTTTCATGCTTAAAATTTTCTTGCTGGCAAGACTGACTTGATCAGATTGCATATGTTGATCTTTATCTAAATTCAATAGTCGTGTTAAGAGTGGTTCAACAGTCCGGGCAACGCACCTGATTTGGTTTGCGAACCTGATCTGGTTCGGTTGAACCAGATTTGGAACAAAAATTCTCACAATGCATTACACTTACATTAAGATTCAAATTTAAAACCTTATTTAAACTATTAAAGATAGTTTTTTTGCTATTTTGTCAATATATACTTGTTCTTAGTGAACAATGTTATATTTTTGGTTTAAAAAATAATTTACATATTTAATTGATTATGTAATCTAATTAATTCTCTATTGTCCTAATTTACACATAACCTCACGGCAGATATTTAAAAACTCACAACAGATTTTAGGCAATATCTGAAAGGTTACAAAAAAGGCAAGAAAAGTTTATCCAAACCTTTAATAAACTCTCCCGGAAACAAAAATCCACAAAAACACTAAATTCCGATTCAGATCTGGTTCGACTGAACCTGATCTGGTTTGCGAAACTGATCAGGTTCATTGCCCGAACTGTTCAAGTTACCTTGTGATGGAATAAGGGAGGTATCATTAGATTTCCAGGGGGAGCAGGAAGTTGGGTTCGGGGTTGAATTGTTTTGCTCCCCATTCGGGAGCGATTTTTCCCCCCTGGAAATTACTGTTTTTCTGCCTATTACATGTTCAGAGGACAATTTTTTTTTCTTCCGCCTATGGAGGAGGAATCTGTTTTTTCAAAAAAATTCCTGCTCCCCCTGGAAATCTAATGGAGCGCCCCTAACAGACAGCAGAATTGTGATAACCTACATCTATAGTCACACTCATTTTCAGATATATTTGCTGAGTTAAAATATGTTATTAATGAATTTATAGCTCAGTTTTTTGTACGATTTGTATATTTGTAAATTATAAGTCCTTTTCATTGCATCCATCAGTCCATGTTAGCCTTTTGTGTTGTTAATTCATATTTACAAAACATTTAGATAGGGAAATTTACAATATTGTAAACCAATTACAAATTCTAGTGCTTAACCAACTTTGTATATATTTTTTGAAAAGTTTACAATAGAAAATGGATTTGTTTGTGAGACAAAATTTTCACCCAAGTAATATTTAATAGTATGTTGTGGTCATACTGTTACAAGCATATATATTCCTATATCAGTTATACAAGAAAGTCGTATCTGTCTGATACAACTTTCTTGCATTCAATGTAAAATCAGTCATGCAGATACGCCGTTTTATTTTGACTATTACATGGTTATAAATAAACATCATTTTTACTCAAAACTATCTCAAATAACCCGTATTTCATGATTCTATCAAAATCTCAATTTTGACAAAAATGTCAGTTAGGATTTTCTTGCACCCACATGACGATTTGTTCCATTTATTCAACATTTTTAAAGGAGTAATTCTTGATTTTCATGTCCCCTTTTCTAGATATTATAAAACCAAGAGTACAACATAAATGTATGCTGAAAATTTCACTTGATTCTGACCATTCGTTCGCAATACCATTTTCAAAATCACCATAGGCTACTGTGTTGTAATTTTTGTCAGGGCCCTGACAGTCAGTCTGCTTAATTCAAAATATAAATGACCATTTAAAAATAACCCATGTGACCATGTGTTATTGTCACGGTTAGTGAACCTCGAAATACCTTGACATGTTACCAATGTCCGAGTATACGATTTGAAAGGTTTGACCTGAGAGTTGAAGGGAAAACCACTCAAGCAAATTTATTACTATCAAGGCGACTGTGTTTGTTTGCTATGTGCAAGTATGTGGACATTAACAGATTTTGACATGCGGATAAAAATATTGTTCTACGGATAGGTTTGAAAACGGGAATTTAAACACCGACATTTGAAATTTTTGGTGGAATTTTACCTCATCGGTCAGCAGCAATTATCATAAAGGCAAGTTTATGTCACTTTTGTTTTATTTATTAGACTATCTTGTCATGTCTGTGTATTATTGGTGCCATTTCATGTATTTACATGTGTCACAATGTATTATTTGTTGATATTTGGGTTTGATTACTCGGCTATAATTTTGCTATTTTTCAAATCTATAAAAATGGCGACGCTCTATAAGGTCACGTGGGTAATTTTTAAATGGTCATTTATATTTCGTATTAAGCAGACTGACAGTAATAAGAAAATGACACATTTTCTCACTTTTCTCAAAACTGCAACCACATTTGAAGGAAGTTTCAGTTTCATAATGATTTGGGGTTGATAATATATATACCAGTACAGGAATATTACAAGCTATAAGAATGAATTTTGATAGAGATATCCCCTTGAGAATGAAATGTGGATCATGATTTGCATTTAAATATGCCAATATGAAGTAAATATGAAATTTAGCAAAAGCTGATAATGCCAACAATAAAATGCTTAACATTTTACGATGAATACTTTAAAAACTCTTACTGTTATGACAAATAGCATTTTAGATTTTAACATTCTGTTACTTTTATTACAAATTTGGGTCAAGAAGTCCTGAGAACTCTCTATATGGCAACAATTATATTGATTTGGATTGTTCATTTGGGTCCCACACGTATTTTGTCAAAACATTCCAGGCTTCTTGGGATCTTGTGTAAACCCTTTTATCTCATTGCTGCTTCCTCTAACAAATGGGCCATCCAAAGATGAGCACATTGTATTTTAATAAAATGGAATTTTGATCACATTTAAGGGCACTTGAAAGTTTACCATAATAAAAGTTAAAATTAATACATCATTAGGTATTTTCTGCAGTATTTTGTTTGGAGACATAGACAGGCTGCCAAAAGCTTGTATATACAATATGCAGCATCAGTACGTTTATCTCTGATAACAATTTCTGGGGCAAGTTAACATTCTAATCAATGACTTCTACCTGAGTCTTGCAGAGTCTTAACCAATAGAGCAATTCAGTGTGTATGATCAGACACACTGTGTAAAAGGCCCATTCTGTTGATTAGTTTGCATCTTTAAGGATAGTACATTTGACAGTGCTCTTTGGTAAAATAAAGGTTAAAATAATAGATAAGTTTTGAATTATGTCTGATCTAAGGAATATAGACTTAAGTGGATGTTTCGGCAAAAAGCTGTTGCTTATTCATCACTGGTTTTCCTGCTTACTGACAACGCAAGGTCAAGTGTTGCCTCTTCAATGTAAGTGTCCATTTCTTAAATCACACAAAAGAAGATAACATTGTAAATTAAAGGTGCAATTCATAATTCTGACGTGAAAACAACCTAAACTCTTTTCTGTCTTTATAAAAAGAAGACTTCATCATGTATGCTGACAATTTTACTTGATTCCGACCATTCATTTTCAAGTTACAAGCTTTTCAGCATTTTAAAAATCCCCATAGGTTCCTATGTTGTAATTACTGTTGGGAGTCCCGACAGTAATTAGAAAATGACACATTTTCTCACTTTTCTCACAATTACAAGTACAGACGAAAGAATTGTTTGGGGATTGTAACATATACCAGTCAAGGTTTCTTTTAAGTAAAAACTAGATTATGAAAGAGGTGACCTTGCGGATAAAAAGTAGATCATAAATTACCCCCTTAAAGAATTTACATCAAACTTTAAATATCGAAAACCTATATTAGTTTCTCATGAAATAAGCTTTAAATGAAATGGATTGTATGTTATGAATGACATTTATAATTAGAACATTTATTAGAGTTTATTGAGACTGGGTGTCTTATCTGCAATTATCAGGAGATTCAATTCCACTTTGAAAAAGTATCACACATATTGAATTAAGAATTCAATATGTGTGAATCAGATACATTATCACTTGGAAAGATACTTATTTGAAAGGTTTAAAATTTCTTTTTGAAAACGTGTAAGTAATAGTTTCTTTGTTTTTAACACTCAATTTGTTTCCTACAACATATGTTTGAATAGTTTCATTTGAGATTACCTATAGCTTTATGTCGTTACCATGGTATATCATACAAAATAAACCACAAAGCTATTAAAAGTTATTTTGGTATTCCCTGTAACAGTATCTCAAATCATAAATGAGTAATTTCTTATCATTATTATTTTTATTCATTATGCCACATAATTTTTCATTTGAAATTATTTTATTCAAGAGAAAAGTAAAGTTTAAGACAACGAAACTTCTTATTTCTCTGTATTTATTTTTCTCAATGGAACAGATATGTTTTTGACACACAAACAGATTAATGTGTATGTTTAGGAAGAGTGATTAAAAAGTATGTTTTATTAAATTTTAAATCTGTACACATTCATATTAATGAGTGGCATAAAGAAATTCCAGTTGTTAACTAACAATTGTTTGATTTCAAATAATGTGAATGACACATCATTTCACCTAATTGAAGTTGTTTTAAGATAATAAAATAATAACAATAATATTAAATTTAAGAATGTTTTCTTCAAGGAGCCACTTTGTTGTAAATATGGATCAAAGTACCAAGTGACTGCTGATTATCAAGTCCGTTTTACTAAATCGCTCTTGAATCAGTTCAGATATTGTTAGATGTAAACTTGTTTGTTTATAGTTACTGCATCAGGTACAGTATTCCTCTTGAGAAATGGCAGCTGTATGTTCCTATAGCAACGATCTAAAAAAGGATGCATGCATTTGGATATTTGTTCTAAGCTAATCCATGTTAAT
>JXSR01S003792.1:24387-37273 GCA_000969725.1 Ophiothrix spiculata
CGTACGTGCTTGCATTTTTGAGAAAATCGAGAAAATGTGTCATTTTCTAATTATTGTCGGGGCCCCGACAGTAATTACAACACAGTAGTCTATGGGGATGTTCAAAATGCTGAAAAGCTTGTAACTTGGAAACGGAAGGTCGGAATCAAGTGAAATTTTCATGTTGTACTCTTCTTTTTATTTAGCTAGAAAACAGGCCATATCAAAATCATGAATTGCCCCTTTAAATTGATAATTGCTTCAATTTATACAACACTAAGAAGTGGAGCTCTACGATTCTTAGAAACATGGTAATGATATGTCCTTAAATCTAAAATATGTGGTTAAATCTTACACAGTCCTAATGTCGACTTCATCAAGGTAGACATCAAACCCATCTTCTATTGTTCTCCTCATCTGAAAAACAAAATGAAAGTTTACTTAAAAATGTTTCCTACAACAGTTATTGCAGATGTACCCAAGGGGGCCAGTCAAACATAGTATATTACACATGAGTGACCAATTTTTTTTTCCAGACACCCCTAACCAAGTTTTACCCTACAATGCTATTACCTCCTTAAAGGGGCTGGCCTAGATTCTTCCAACTAATTTTTTACCTACATATTTTTTTACTTGAATCAATAGAACATGTTTATAGTAATATAACCTACAAGTATATAGTTTTTAATGTTTTTGAGGAGTATTTGAGAAAATTGCAATTCTTTACCTACTTTTATTTTTGCTGTCTGCACAAAAAAATGGTGTGAAAACAGTGTTTCTAGTTTGAAAACTTAAAAAAGATCTTGTTTCTACACCTGTGATGGCCAAACAAATTATTTTTGATAAAATTGTTTCTCTTTTAATATATATTAACCCTAACATTGTAAAATCATACAAAACCATACACAGCCAATACGTCACGATCAATCATTACGCAATCACCCCAGTCTATATCTAATCACGGAATGCCTAGCCTGCCTGAGTTCCCCTCGTAGCACGAAGCCCACACTCTCGCTTCTGAAACCAGAGGTCGCCGGTTCCTCCCCCACTCTATGACGTGTTTGTACTTAGTTTATTTTACCCCTTCCCTGTGGAAAGGCTAAAAACTGTGGGTTACTGTTAGGGTTAAATTATCTCCAGGAGCTTTGTTTGATATTTTATCTGGTAAATCCATCTTAGGTACCAATTTAGGATTTAGGAAACACAGAATAGTCACACCACCATCAAAGAATGATACATTGTAAATTAATTCTCTCTCAATTTGAGCTATTTGTGTTCAAATTTTTGGATTTTAATATACTTTTAAGCTTTATTTAGAGCATTTCCATAAGTTTGTAATTCTAAGTGGAATCTAGGCTAGTTCTTTTAAGTCTATAGCATGCTTTCCTTACCAATTTTGGCCCCTAAACAAGTTCTTGCCAGAATATGACCCAAAACAAGTTAAGTCTATTTATATGCAAAAACACTTAAAAATGCAATGGCATTTATGATGAGCACTGCAGAAAAGGGAAAAGAATGACGCACACATGTGTCCTTAAATTGAAAATGAGAGGCTCATTTTACTGGGAACGGAGAACAAATAAGTTACCCCATAAGCATGTTCAACCGGTATTTTAAGAAACTCTTTTTCTTGAAAATCAGTGTTATTTTATACCAACAATGAAAAAAAAAACCACCCTTTTTACAAATATTTTTGGTCACACATGTGTACACCATTATGGTTTACTCCCTACTGGGCAGATGCAACATACCTGAATTCAGCTCATGGGAAAAAAAATCTTTTTGAATTCAATTTTCAAAAGGCCTGTGGAAGTGGCAATGCCAAAGGGGGGGGGGGCATGGGAGACATTTGTCCCATAGTTACAAGCCCTGGACCAAATTGCCCCCCCCCCCCCCCCTTTTTCAGGTTCAGTCACTGACACAAATTTCACACTCAATTTCCCCTTGTTTTTTATCATTTATATGTAAAATATCAAAAATGTCCATGCGCTTAAAGGAGCTTGGTCCGATTTTTCAAAATTTAGTTTTCAATGTCAAATGAAAGAAGACCACTCAAGAGAGCTAAGTTTCAAATTTCAGGTGAATCGGTCAAATGGTTTAGATTTTATGGGCAATTTTGTGTTTCAGAGCCGCTATATGTTACTGTGTAAAATTAATTATGGTTACCATAATTAGACACATTTTCAAATATATCAAAATGGAACATAACTCAGCCGTGAAATTTCACATTAGGCTAAGAAAATTAATGAAAATTAAGGCCATTAGGCAAACAAATTGCAAAAGTAATGATATTTACAGGATAATATCAGACAAACATATACAACAACAATTCCAAAATCTAGAAAAATCTAGTTGGTGGAACAGTGATTAATTTGCATAAAACAAAATGGCTGCCAAAACAGGGGTTAAAATTTCAAAATTGGTTAAATCGTGTTAAAAACCATTCTATTGTGTTCCACTAATCACATAGAATCACGAAAAGTATACTTTTACCCATCTCCGATGTATGGTTAATGAGTTATATCCAAAAACGTGATATGTCCTATGGGAGACAAAAATTTCAAAATCTTCCGATTTTTTTCAAAATGGTCTCAAATTGTTTCTCTTGCAAAACTATCTACATGAAGTAGTATTTAGCAATGGCTCAGATGTACTATTGCTATGGTTACAGATCAAAGTAAACTTGGGTTTTAGATTCCAATGTAATGGTAAATATGAACTTTGTTTTGCCTGATACCATAGCAACCACCGGTCTAAAGAACTATTACTTCATGTAGACACTTTTGCGAAAGGAAGATTTTGAGACCATTTTGAAGAAAATCGGACAATGTTGAATTTTGTGTCTCCCATAGGACATATCATGTTACCCCTGATATGACCTTTCACATAATTGGATATAACTTATTAACCATACATCGAAGATGGGTAAAAGTATACTTTTCGTGATTCTTTGTGATTAGTGGAACACAATAGAATGGTTTTTAACAGGATTTAACCAATTTTGCAATTTTACCCCCTGTTTTGGCAGCCATTTTGATTTATGCAAATTAATCACTGTTCCACCAACTAGATTTTTCTAGATTTTTGACTTGTTGTTGTATATGTTTGTCTGATATTATCCTGTAAATATCATTACTTTTGCAATTTGTTTGACCATTTTTTTTACTAGCCTAATGGGTTATGAGAAAATTATGAGCAACATTTTGATACCAAAATCTCAAAAAGTTTGAAAAAAAGTTGAGGCAATCGGACCATGCTCCTTTAATGCGATATAATTTTTTCATGAATTTTAAGATGCTTTAACAGTTCTAAGCTGAAGCAATAATTTTTGCCTCCCCCTCCCCATGTTTCCTTTGTCACCCCACTTTGAAAATCCTTGCGCCGCCACTGCCAGCA
This sequence comes from Ophiothrix spiculata, assembly GCA_000969725.1. NCBI lineage: Eukaryota > Metazoa > Echinodermata > Ophiuroidea > Amphilepidida > Ophiotrichidae > Ophiothrix > Ophiothrix spiculata. The sequence continues at coordinate 27,763 of JXSR01S003792.1, forward strand.
CATTTGTGACCCCCACTAAACTTACCTCAAATAAATCCAGTTGTTTGTCCCCATTGAGGTCTAGTAATCTCATCCGTCTGTCTTTCGTTTCTAAGTGTGTTTGGCTGGTTTCCAGACCCTGGTCCTCAGCTAATTTTATTATATGTAAACATTCTTGTTTGCTTAAAAAATTTGGGATTTCTGAAAAAGAAAATAAGAAATAGTAAAGATAGCTTGCATTTATTGAACTTTTTCAACAGATGCTAGTGAACACAACACTGAAATTTCAGGTTATTTTAGCTTTAAAAAGAATAAAAATACACACAGGAGATTCAAAGTGAACTATATGTCTCCCTTATTTGTAATTCCACGTGGCCTCAGCACACTTTACAGGTGTTCGCTGACCACTGTAGCCCAGGCAAGCTCCATTCCACACTAAGCATCACTTCAGGTTCTGCGACAACCTCAAGGGGCATTGAACCTAAATCAGCATATAAACAATTGCAGTCTGGATCAGATCCTCAAATGTCCCTATCCAAAGGAATTTTGAACATATTCAACTTTTAACACTGCCAAGGTTCAAACTTAGGAACTACCATGCTGTGAGCACTTTAATGTTTGAGCTAACTTGACTGTTTGCAAGTTTAAGTTTGGAACATGTTGCATTAAGGTTGCGATAGACCCATAACTGGCAAAACTCTTTTTCTACTCTTAAATCTTCAACTAATTAGACCTAAAAATACAACTTTCAGAGAATTTCCGAAGCTGATTTTACACTTTCCGGCAATTGCCGACAGAAAAAGTGACTCTTCAACAAAATAACAAGAATGTTAAGTTCGCATTGTCGTTAACTGGTTGCGTACAAATTCGAACTTGTAATTAGCGTTAGCACTATAGAGTCACTTTTAGTGTGATCGCCCTGTTATGACTTGAAATCTTAAGCTTAATCAGTCGATTTCAAATGGAAATTTCACTCTTTGTGTCTGTGAGCTTATGGTACCATCAGCCAAAAGTTGGTCAGAATTAGTGCATCTAATAATGTATGGGTCTACCGTCTGGTTCTATTTATTTTTCACTTTTATTGCACTAAAAAAGCGAAAGAATTTTCGGAAAATGTTGTTTACAAAAACATATATGCTAATGAGCTTGTACGTAATTGGTTGTTAAAACGGCCACGTGATCGATGTTCCGAAGATTTCCGAATGAATTTTGAAAAGGTCTATTGTACAACCCATATAATATAATATATTTCTAAGCCAAAAAACATATTTTTTGCCTTATAAAAATTTATGGAAAGCCTAACAAAAATTTGCTTTTATGAAACTTTATACTTTTTGGAATCTAGAAATAAACGTCTAGGAAGGGTTTCTTAAATTTTAATTCTTTTTTGAAAAAATGCAAAAAAAAAAAAGTTCAAAATTTCATGTAATCAAAGTTTAGTTAGGTTTTCCAGAAATTTGGGGGCAAAAATACACTTCTTTTAAAAGATTACTGTCTTTTTGAGAATTACGTTTTTCCGTGTGCAGGGTTTTTGTAGACGACACTTGCTATTCTGGTTTGCATGAAAACCAAATGATCACAGAATAAATAACAATAATTACCAAACAAAATAACTTTTGATCCATTTTTTGTTTCAATAAAAAAGACATTTGTTTCTAAATTCTAAAAAGCAAAAAGTTCAAAAATTAATGTTTACAAGCAAACTCTCTAAAATGGAAAGACTTACTTTTAATTCTTAAAGATTGTTATTAGTGATGAACCTTTTCAGAGACTTAAATTTTTAAGTCTCGAAAATAAGATTTATTTTAAATTAGTCTTTTCGACTTAGAAATAAACCAAATAATGATTCAAAATGTGTTTTTAAACCAAAAGGTTTTATGATTAATCCAAAAAGTCAACAATAGTCTTTTCAAAGTTTTGTCACTGAAATTTAGAGAGTGGAATAATGGTTTTGGCGTATTTATTTATAGTTCCTTTTGAATCAAAAAGCTCAGTTTTATGATTAATCCAAAAAGTCAACAATAGTCTTTTCAAAGTTTTGTCACTGAAATTTAGAGAGTGGAATAATGGTTTTGGCGTATTTATCTATAGTTCCTTTTGAATCAAAAAGCTCAGTTTTAATAATTATAATGTTTGATTCTATGTCGAAAACACAATTTTAATATTACAAACTTTCTTGAGACTTAAAATTTTAAATCTCTAAAAAGTCTCATCACTAATTACAATCTATAAGACTTAAAAGTAAATCTTCCCATTTTAGAGAGAATTAAAGCTGAACTTTCAAAAAAAAACCACAATACATTTTATGCTCCTTTTTATCAAAAACACAAATTGTCAGCCAAAAATTGACATAACATTTGTATTCCGTATATAAATCTACTTCTAAAACAGCATACTTTTATAGCAATTCACAATTTGCTGACTTCCATAGAATTTTTTTTTCAAAAACGATATATTGACATCAGTCTTAAGCTGAGATTCCTTTTATCCTTTTGCGATGCGTTTTGCACTCTAAGGGTACTGGTATAATCTTGGAAAAAGTAGATAAAATTTAAAGAACAAGATTGAATGGAGCTGAATGGTATCAGGTTGAAGTTGAGATTCAATTTTGTCTGTCCATTTTCAATGCAGTTCTATTTCATCATCTTCTCTGATTGAAAAGTTTCTGCACAACCAAAACGCATTCGAAATGAATGAACCGCTCAAGGGACCAATTTAATAAACGCATGTGTTTCTGCAATTGTGAATCACTCTCGCTGAAAACCATTATTTCGATTCAAAACCCACCGCATTGAAAACGGACTGTAAAAAATTGAATCTCATACATTGAATTATACAACTACCAGTATCCTTATGGTGCAAAATGCACCATAATCGCACCACAAATGGATAAAAGGAATCTCAGCTTTAATCTAAATTTTGAAAATTATAACCAAAACTTACCAAATATCTCCGGTTTCATATTGACAGTTTCTATCTTGTGTAGTTTACCTGGAACCAATTCAATTTCTTGTATATGACCCACCTAGAAAAAAAGGAAAAGTTGAAATGAATTTTTAGTAATATTTTCTGGTGGAATGTATTGTTTACTATTTAAAGGGGCATAGACAAGTTCAGCATCATCCCCAAACGTTCTCCTAATATTTGAGTTTTTTGCATCATTTGAAGTATAAATGGTAGTAATGACAGTACCAGTACCCAAAGTTTCATTGCAAAATTCAAACCCTATATTTAGATATTCTTTTATTTTTACCATTTACAATAATAGATACTGCCCCTATTTTGATTTATCTGCAATATATGTACAAAGAATGTTTTACAAACAAATCTTTGTCTTTTTTGTCATAAATAAAAACAATATATACCGGTACTTTTAGAAAATAGTCTCATACCCAAGATCAACAAACAAAATAAAATTCTAATTTTGGACTTTTCTGAAGGTTTACATCAAAATTGAGTAATTAACTGTTATTTTCTAACATATGAAGTGTAAATCATCCATTAATAAAATTACAATTTTTTTCCAATGCCCCTTTTAACACATTCATCATCATCAAGCTTTTCCACTCTAATCAAGTGCAAAATACTAAATACTAGTATATCACAGCAAAGCGGCTGATGTAGCAAATCATAATTGAGTACAGCACCCCCCCCCCCCCCCCCACCCTTCCAAGGGAATTAGTACACAGTGGTTATGGGTTGTGCCAAAAACAAGGGCAGCTAAATCAGGCTGTCCATCTGGTACCTCAATGGGTTTTTCTTCTTTGTAATTTAAAAAAAGAGTAATAAAGAAAAAAAAACTCTTGAAACCCTTTTAAAAGAAATGTGGTAAAATGTGAATTTTTAACTCTATGCGTACAGGAACCTGAGACAAAGTTCTTTTTTTTATTGGCCATAAAAAGCAAACAATCATTCATCATTTATCATCCTGTATACCTTTGCCGATACAGATAATATAACTCTGTCAGCCCCGGGCTGTCAGCACAAGGGTCCATGACGTTTGACTTGGCCATCCTATATAAATTAATTAACCTAGAATTCCCTATGCTTGTGTATCAATATACAATTAATAATCTTCTTATATATCTGTGCTTTATTCCCATTTGTAGTAATTAATCCGAATCATGTGTCAGGTCTTAGCAGTTGAAATATGCGGCATAACAATTTTGATATCTTCTTCTGCATGGTTTGGGCAGATATATGCGATGGCTCACCCTGAAAGGCAGGCTGCTGAAGATGATATCAATTTTGATTTCATCATTTCATCTGTTACAGCATTTTGTAAGCTTTAAAATGGCACCTTTTAAAATTACTTGTTGAAATTGATCAAGGCAATCATATTTCACAACAGAAAATCTGCTGGAAATTCTTATTATTTTCTGCTGCCTATCATCACAAATTTATTGAAAAGTGTTCTGTAACAAAGTCCAGCTTTCCGGGGTCGGCCATCACATATGATATTTACACAAGGGAAATGTCATAAAATCAGTCAAAAGTAAACATGTAACACATCGTATCTACAGGTTCCTTAAGGGTCCTAAATAGGAATTAGTATTTTGGTCTCATTAAAACCGAGACTTCAATCTTTAAACTGATACTTTTACTTTTAATTATCAGATGCTTGGTTACAAAGCTGCAGTCAAAAAACGGCCTGTAGCTGATTCCGATAAAGATCGTGTTTGAACACAAGTAAAACTGACTGGTATCTTATTTGCACATGTATTGAATCTATAGCTACACTCCCAGTCAAAAGTGTTTGCGCACGCTTGAAATCGGGCAAAAACATAATTATCATATCAAACGACCAAGACTCTGAAAAAAATAATGTTTTTTATAGGTGCCTAATGTATCGAATATAAATAATCTATGTTTCCTCTGATATTCGATCATCCTTAACCATAAAAATGGCCGATTTCCTGGACCATATACAAATACACCACACGCACTTTATGCTATGTACCTACATGACCTATGTAGTTTATTAGCTCAATTCTCGTTATCACTGTGTAACCATAAAGAACATTTTCAGGTCATAAGTTTTCCAACAAATGTGCAGTTATGTATTTAAACTCTGTTTTTGAATGTGCAGAAGAAAGTATTCAGTATGTTTAGCACACCATATTGTCAAATTTGGTAAATGCAATTCCTGTTGAATTCTTTAGATCTATATAATGTAATAAATGTAAAATATAAATTTTAAAAAATATGACGCAAATGATGAACAGTTCTCAAGAAATGACTGGTTAAAGGTTTTGTGCGCAAACACTTTTGACCGGGAGTGTACGCTAGTGTTTTAAAGATGACCAAGCCAAATGTCATCCAGGCTCTAGAGATTAGAGTTATTCTGCTCAACACAGCTGCAACATAGATTGATGATTCTAAAGGGTAAATACTGTCCATCTACTCAAGCGAATGCAAACTATTTTTTAATCATGAAAAAAGAAATAGTTTCCACCCCATGGGGCACTGACCTAGAAAGGTGATACGGGTATGTGCGGCCCTTAAGAACCCCTTTTCACGCCTTGTCGGCCGCTCCCTAGACCCCCATTTCAAACACAACCGTTAGTTCGCAAGCCTTATTTTCAAAAATTTTCAGTTCCCTAGCCTCATTTTTTGAAATTTAGTTCCAAAGACCCCCATTTCAAGCAAAATTTCGAAAATGTTTGCTTCCAGAGCCAAATTTTTACTTCCAGAGCCAAAATGTTGCCCAAAAAAATAGTTCTGAAGGGAGGGTCACTTTTTGGTCCCTTCAGTTCTCTAGATTTCAGAGTCAATCTTCCGTTCCCTAGACTAGGGTTTCAGATATTGGGCCGCACACCCCTACCAAAACCAAAGTTGGGTGCCCCCCCCCCCCCCCCCCGGGGGTTTCCACTGCATTTGTGGGGACGTACTCAAACCATGGCTTTCCGGGGCGCGGGTTAGTCATGTATTACGAAGCTAGGGATCTAACGCTGAGCCATCCAGGCAGCGTTGAGATCGTGAACTGAAATCTAAAACATTAACATTAGAATGCCGTATTTTTCTTTCGTTTACCTATTTTCACTGGTGCTTTAATATGTTTACTACTATATTGTGTTTTTTATACATCTATCTGTGCAATTTAGTAAGAGTTAAAGGGGTCTGGTGTAGAATCTTTGTATTTTTCTCCCACCACCAGACCCAAGCACAGGGAATAAATACAAAAAAAAATGTAATTTTTGCCTCAATGGAATGCTCAATTTGCAAGTAAATTATTAATATTAGACAAAATGTAGGTAATGTAGATATTTAAAACAGGTAAATCAGAGCTCAAATGGGGAGATTCACGATATAATTCACGATATTATGAGGTTTCGGCGAAAAAGACATCAACTTTTTCAAGTAGTCTATTGACACCATTATGACCTTGATAATGGATGTGAAATCAAATAGTTAAGATCCATGTACACACTAGAGACTCTTTTCCATATGTACGCCAAATATTGTGATATTCAGAAATTTGTAAGTAGGTAAAAACTCCATCGTCTTGCTTGCGAAAAAGTACAGTAGCCTTTAAAAGGGGGCATTTGGAAAAGTTCAGCATCATTCACAAATATTTTTCAGACATTTCGAGATTTTCACATCATTTAAAGTGTTAACGGTAATAGTGGAAACATGCAAAGTTTCATTGTCAAATTCAGCCCTCATAATAGAATATAGATTATCTTTTATTATTAATTATCATTGTCGACAACGAAAAATACTGCCCCAAGAGTTGAAATCTTAAAATTGCCTTTCTTAGCAAATTTAATAGAAAATAGAGATTTCTTTTTGATTGATCTGATTTATGAAATAAAAGCACTGTTTCATTGGAAAATTCTTTCGGGAAGTGGGTTTTTCAAATTTTGGTTATTTGGCCCCCATTTTGAAACGGTACGAAAATTTTTATTTTTTTTCCTGAAATATGGTTGTGATAAGTGTACCTATATATGGTGTAAAGATTATTAAAAAAATTGGGCGGGAAAGTGATTTTTATAAGGGGGGTACTATGGAACCACCCCCCCCCCCCTTATACACTAACGGAAGTGTGGGGTACCTTATGCAGTTAAGTGTTCAGGATATAGATCATCATGTGAGTGCAAGAAAGTTGTATATGCAATAGCAGTTACTTGTCATAAATTGGTATTGCACGCTCTAGTATGTCCAGTCTTTGGTCAGTGGCTCTTGAAATGGTTCTTCAGGTGATGTCTTGAAATGGTTCTTCAGGTGATGGTGTCACCTGAAGAACCATTTCAAGAGCCACTGACATATGGGAGAGAAAATTTGGTGACTAAAAATTTATTTGAGGGAATTTGCACATTCTAGTGACAATATGCGATATAAATTTAACATACGGCAGCCATTTCAGATATAACTTTCTTGCACTCACACGACATTTGACTTGGTCATTCTAATTAATGAGTGCCTATCCCGGTGTATCTATTTGTAATACCCATCCACATCTGCGTTTCATACCAATTTGTATAATTAACCTGTGTGTTGTGCCAGTCAGGGCTTTGAAATTGAAATAGGCAGCAGCAGCTTTGGTTTCTTAACCCTAGCTCGGGGGAGGGGGGGGGGTAACTGATAATTGTGTCGGGGTATAACCACACAAGTTCCACAGGTTTCGAAGGTCTCTTCGAATGGATACCCTATCCGGTCCAATACCTGTTTAAATGAATACCCTATCTGAGACCGTACACAAATGTAACAAAATAATTATTACAAGAAATCAAAGTAAAATGTAACGGTACACCATTTGAACACTTTAAAGAAGTATTTCTAGGTATTTGAAGGGCCTTTTTTGGCATTTTCTTAGTTTGGTAACCCTTAACAGAGAATACAAGCCAAATTTGATACCCTATATGAAACTTGTAGAATACCAGCTCAATTTGGATACCCTATACTGTAAGTCTCGAGACCTGTCTGGGTCTCACCTTTTTGGTAACATGGGTAGTTACCCGGTCAGAATACGAAGTTACCCCCCCCCCCCCTGGACCCCTAGAAGGTGGGGTAGCTAGGTTTAGATGGGAGATCAGGCCTTCATTTTTAAGGCGAGCTAGATTGATTGCTCTTCTATGCTTGCCTAAACAGGCTCTTAGGAAAGCAATATTTAGCTCACCTCAAACTGCTAAAACCAGCTAATATTTAATGGTGTAACCTCAAATCACTCTCCTGACAACTCTCCTTGAACCTTTCAGGAGAGTAATTTATAGCTCTTCAGCATTTTTCAAAAATGAAGCCCTGGAGATGATGGGACTCAGCATCATTTTTATTCCGGTATAGGAATTCAGTTTTTGGGTGATTGGATTTTAGCTGATGGCGGGTGCATTGCATCTTGTCACAATGTGCACATTTTGAAACGAGGCACTCGTCTTTGGATAATGCAAGGCCTGTCCGGGAAAATTAGATACTTAGAATTTAATTGATTTAACGAGGGTGAGCCATGTATATACCCATAAGTATGTATCATTTGGCAGAAAAATGTACCCATGTCTACTGATTTTTATTCAAAATTCATTTATTTTACAAATTTTATTATGAACACTAGAAATGTTAGCAGTTGTAACAAAAAATGTTAAGCCATTCTTGAAATCCCTGATCCAAATCTAAGGGCGTGTTCACACAGAAGAATTTGGTCATGACTAAATTCCACTCGTGAGTCGCTCACGAGCAAATTCCCAGTGTAAACGCAGTTGCTGGTGACCAAAAGTGAGGCGCCACTAGTTTTAACACACAGGTCGTGTTCTTGTGTGAACGTAACTGCTAACTTGTCTCGCTCTAGAGCTGCTCACGACTAGTCATGAGTATTATGTGTGAACATGCCCTAAGTCATTTCTGAGATTCCTGATCAAAATCCAAGGCATTTTTGACAAACCTGAAAATCAGAGCGATGCTTACGGTTATCTTGGGGACAGTGGCGGCGGAAGGTAACAAATTTAGGGGGGGGGCGGCTTTTTTTGAGCAAAAATGGTCGGAGGAAAATTATGTTTTTTTGTAATGCGCGCTATGCGCGTGCGCAAAAAAATCTCGTCAAATCGGCTAATTTCAGCTAAAAATTATATAAAAAATCTTAAAATTTGCTCAAAAATTGCAAATTTTTACTAAAAATTGACAAAATATCTGAAAATTCGCGTGAAGCGCGCAATTTTTTTTGGGATTTTTAACGTTTATATTATCAAAACAAAGGGAAAATTTCAATTTCCTTTCCTTTTCTTTCTTTCTTCATTATTTTTTGAGGGGGTCCGTCCCCCGCCCGGGAAATTTAGGGGGGGACGTGTCCCCCCCGTCCCCCCCGGGTCCGCCGCCTATGCTTGGGGAAAACCTACCCATTTGAGTGGCACAGCCCTTTAAAATAAATTAGTACCCCTGTAATTCTCGCTCCGTCAATGCTTGAATAATTCATGGTCTATATGGAATAAAATGATCTATGCATTTGTCTAAGAATCCCTGAGTGCCAATTGCAGCCTGTATATAAAAAAGACCCGTAAACCACTGTAAATTTGGGCATCATTTAAAGGGACTGGCCTAGTTT
>JXSR01S003792.1:112264-125522 GCA_000969725.1 Ophiothrix spiculata
TTCTCTATATTATATATGATTTTTTTCTATTCGAAAAAGTACACAAAGACAGTAAAATAGGTTTGTTAGCAAAATTACTCAATGCTTCCTATATATTGTTATATGCTAAGGGAAAGCTGGTTTCTTTTTATTCTTTTGGAAACTGAAAACTTAATCTAACAAAGTAAATGATATTTATATTTTTATATATTTGCACCTATTAAAACCAAAAACTAAAAAAAAGAAAAAAAAAAGAACAGATAGTTGTCTTAGTTCTTATTTCAGGTCAAAAGCAATGAGTCCATCACAAGGTTAGTATTAATGACAATTGTTCAGAAAAGAGAAAACCTCTACGAAATCTTTTAATCAAAAATATTTCAATAGATCTGGCTAATAAAATTGCTTCTAAAAAATCTAACATCACCAAAATAATGTTGTTTTTTAATATCAAACAATAAAAACATAAATCAATAACATGATATTTGTGTCATTAGTGTTTTAATAGTTGCGTTGTTCTATATTTTGGTTATATTCTGATAGTTATTAAAGTCATGTTAATGTTCGTTTTTCACTTGTTCATTTTATTTTTTTCTGGTCATTAACATGCTGCACATCCGTCAATCTGTCTCCATTGGCTGTTGATTATCTTTGACTCTAACAGCACGAGAAATATTTACAGTAAATTTCTCAAGCATTGATTTCGCATAGACCCTTTTTCATGCCCTCTGATTACAAGCTTAACCACAGGATTCTCATTGTGCAGGAGGAAAATGATACAAGCTGACAAAATCATCGATATCTCTGGTTTGCCTTGATCGATTTTCTGGATATTTTCAGCGATGATGAACAAAACCATGGGCTTTAGAATATATAATTTTGAGGTCACTGGAGTGCCTAACTTCTGAGAAAATCAGCGCCGTTTCCATGCACAATGTTTATTGGGACACCCTGTAGTAAGGGAATCACCATGCCTCCTCCACAGTGAGCCTGCTACCTTCCCAGCATTGAAAAATGCCACTATCCTTTTATCGCTGAGTCCTAGCTCGATGTAGCGCTGTGTCTCTTCCTGTCCACTAACGCTACGCTACATAGTATATAAAAACGGGTCGGGTGTTGCACGACTTTATTTCGATTTCACAGCTTACCGTCTTATTTTTCCTCTCTTTGATATAAATAACTATTGTTGTTGTTGTTTATTGCACTTGATGCGAAAAAATATTGAATTTAGACAATTTTCAGTCATATTCAAACAGCTATATTGTGATCACTCTAGATGTCAAAATAAAAAGACAATTTTCCCTGGAAATACTAACGCTACTTTAGACTAAATCCTCCAGTCCCTGTCGTGGCGCTCTTCCCTCTTACAATCAACAGAACGCAGTGGATAGGTTGTCGGAGTCAGAAGGATTCATACTAATTATAAATAAGGTTGTCAACCCTTGGCGCTTGCGCACTGCACATGTTTTGATATTTTGAAAGGGAAATTATTGTCATTTTAGCGCCACTCTATTTTGATGAATTTTAGCGAATGTTAATCAAATGAGACCAATTTTTTAACAGTTGCCGTGGATAATAAGAAGTACTGGAATATATTTATACAACTTTTAAGCTGTAAGCACACTTAACGCCAAAATAACGTTGGTTATAAGCTTCTGCAGTGTAACCTGCTATTTCGATGTACTATTATCTCAGACATTAAACAGTGATTGTTGGCGATCGAGTATTAATGGCTGAGTACCTCGGACTAATTGAGTCCATGAGAGTGAATATCACACCACATTTGGGATTACCACATCTTCGGACATATTGCAATACAATGATATTGATACAAACTTCCTGTTTTGCAACTAACAAATCTGACATCAATATTGAAAGTATGTAATACTATGCAAAAAAGGATATAATAATAATAAGGTCCAAAAAAAAAATTATTTGGTTGTCCTCCACATATTTTTTTTTTTTTTTTGAGCAAGTGCGGGCTGGCGGATTTTATTTTTTATTTTAAGATTTTTTTTCAAATATAAGTCAAAATTACACACAATTATGGCCTCTATAAAGATGCAAATAAGTCTACTGTACCGAAAAATCACTTTATACAAGTTTAAAAACAGTTTTAAATGGAATGAAAACAGCAACTTGAAAAATATTTTCTAAAAATGAAAATTCTCAAAGAAAAAAAAAACTTTTTTTGGAAATCTGAAATTAGGCACTGTATACTTTTGTACAGTAAAAACTTTTTTCCAGTCTCGAAAAATAGGGTCGGTCGGTTGAGGACAACCAAACAACCTTTTTTTTTTGGCCTAACATAACAGTTCCTCCTGAAAAAAAAATATACACAAGGAAACTCTACAACATTAGAAAGTGCCAAAGCAGTGGGGCGTACAATGCTTGCACTAATGTTCCATTCTATGACCAATCTTTAGACCACAGCGATATCACAGAGTATAACATCAACATCCGATTGTTTTATTAAATGTTTTGCGTTGTTTGTGGTATCAGCAAGAGGTACATCATCATTGATGTGGGTGGTAGAAATAAGAGCGGTATGTGACAATAAACTGGTTTCTGGTGACAGGAGATGTTTGTTTAGACAGGATAAGTGAACAATAATAACGCCCTGTGGTTATAGTTTCATTTCTCTTGTTTTTAGTTGCACTTAATTTGCGCTATTTACAAACAAAGTTAGTTTCACAAAAGATAGTTACTGGTAATGTCTTTATGATTGCTTCCTTATTATGCAAACTTGTCAGAAGCATTTCTATTTACTTCTTTTATAATGTAATAGATGTATTTCAGTTAGAAATCAAATAAACACTCCAAAAAAGTATCGCCTGATCTCGAACAAATGGCTCCTGCGCCTATACAGAATACGCAAACGTAATTTGAAGATTGTGTGCACAAGCGCTGGAGTTTCAGCTTTCATTTGATACCTTATTTCTGACAATTGACGGAAAAACACCGAAGTTATGAACTTTTAAAACCCTCAAGGTCATTTAGTAAAAGTTGCTAATTTCATTTTTTGCACCGTACAAACCAGTAACATAAAAAATAAGGATCAATATGAGAGGTAAGTGAATTTAGTCAATGAAGCACGCAGTCTTACAAAAGCATGCGCATTAGTGTCTAAGCATCATCCATCCAGATATCATTTTTTAAAATAATTTTTCATTAATTCATTTTTATTAAAATAATAAGAACCGAAGAAACAACATTGGTAGGCATTGCTAGCATTAAAGACATGGCGCAAGTTCCAGACCACATTGGAGGACGAATAACGATGCACCATTTGTTTTTAAGGCTTGTAATGCCTACAAATTGATTCTATTCTGAAGTTTTGATCATTTATCATCAATAATAATGAACAAACTCACTCACCTCATATTGATCCTTAGTCTTGTGTTACTGGTTTGTACAGTGCGAAAAATGAAATTAGCAACTTTTATAAAACGACATCGAGAGTTTTTAAAAAAACTTGTTTCTCAGTCAATTGTCAGAAATAGGGTGTCAACTGAAAGCTGAAACTCCAGCGCTTGTGCACACAATCTCCAAATTACGTTTGCTTATTCTGTATTGGAGCAGGACCCATTTGTTCGAGGTGAGGAGATACTTTTTTGGGAGTCTTTACATCTATTACATATAAAATGGAAAGGGAAACTTGGCAACCAGAGCAGCCACAATGTTTTGCAAGTCTAAACCTTTTGAAAATATGACACACAAGTTCTGTGGTACTAACTTGTGTATTGGTATCAGTTTTTCACAATTCACTTTTTCAAAATTCACTTTTTCCCAATTCTACCATTACCTATGGACTTGTTATTTTACCAATGCAATGGGATTCAAGTATGGAATCACTCTTTAGAAAGCAGGAATGCTACATGCTCAATTTGAGCTTGCCTTCATATAAAATATTACTAAAATTCGAGGGTCTGGTATTAAAAATAATACTTTCAATAAAGCTGATTTACACTTGACACAAATACAATATGAAAGCACATGAGGGGAGCGTGCCCGAGCGGTTAGAGCGTTGGACTCGTAATGGCATTCTATACATCTGTCGTGGGGTCAAGCCCCGGTCCCGGCACGTCTCCTTGTTTCCTTAAGCAAGAAACTTTACTCTACTTGCTTCGTGCTTCGGAAGGCACGTAAAGCCGTTGGTCCCATCTTAAGTGTTCCTGACACACAGTACAAGAACGTCACGGGATATTCGAAAAGAGTAGGGAAAACTTTCCCGGTCATGTTGACTATACCTTCAAAAGTATCATTTCTCTCTAGGACCAGAGAGCTTCGCATATAACTCCAATTGGAGTGTTGCGAAGTATCTAAGCAGAAGCAGAAGCATACGTACAATACGCTAAAAATCCAATATGCACATGTCCATATCAATGTGTTTTTGTTACATAGCAAATGAATTCGGTTTGAAGCCTTGCAAAATATCAGTAATGACACTTCATTACCTATTAAGGCTTTTAAATAGATAAAGTAATATTCAAACATTTCTTACCATTTTCTTTTTTAGATAAAATAAATTAAGTAAGTTTCTTTTTGGTTTTCAAATATTTTTACAGAGATAATACATTTATGGGAACAAACTCAAATTAGTAACCTTATCTACAAGGAACAAGTTATACAAGAAAATTAGGCCTTCCATTAGGGTTTGGAGAACCTAATTTTAGCGTGTGAATCATTTGTTGTCAAAACATCAGCAGATTTTCCTGTATCATAATATACCAGCAGGCAAAGTCAAGTTTGACTAACATTGAGTTGATGTTGTCATTTTGATGTTGCCCTTTTCTTTTTTCTGTGGCGATATAATTGAAATCGTATTGAACTCATATAATAATAATAATAATAATGGAGGGTATTTATACCGCGCGCTGTCACCCGAAGGTCTCAAGGCGCTGCTGTGTGTCAGCCGCAGCGCTCCACAGGAGAGTATCCTAGGTCACTTACAGACGCCAATCACACAACTGACCGGGAGAACGACATGGAAAAAATAATGGGAAGAAGTCCGATTTTTAGATGTAGGAGGAAACCGGAGTACCCGGAGGAAACCTACCAAGACGGGTATGGAATCGGTGAACCAAATTCAAGTACAACTACTGGCTAGCTGCATTGGTGAAAGGGAAGTATTAACAGTACTTCACCAACCCGCCTTGCCACAGGAGTAGTTTGCCATTCTGATTCTGAACAGAATAGGCCGAAGAAAAATCCCTATGCCCTAGCCAGGAATTGAACCCGGGACCTACTTCACCCGAAGCGAGAGCTCTACCAGTGTGCCACACTACTCCTTTGGAACTGCATGAAACAATTTGCCCTCTGATCAAATTTCAAATTTTAGCATTGCTTGAAATTCATTTTGGGAAACTTTAGTCGATTTCTTCAAAATAACAGATTTTGTAATTTTTATTGGTAAACCACAAAATCATTATACGTTGTGTTAAGTAAAGCCTATTTATAAAACTCATATTTCCCTTTCATAAGTATGCTTTTGCTGAATTTACACTGAACATTGCATTGGTTGGCTGAATCTTCTTTCGCACAGAATTATGATATTGCTTTAAGGCGTGGTCCCCATTTTCAGGTCACATATAGATAACCAATCAAACTAACTCATAAATATGCCCTCCCAAATTAACATTCTATCACACAATGTTACCAGGGAGACATAATATTTATTCCCATGTTTATAACATCAGAGCCAGTAATGTTGCTGGGAAATCAGAAGGAGATGAAACTTTATACCATGTTATCAATGAAAAACAAGTTTGGTAGGAATGAGTGTGGTTGTCACCTTTGTATATTTGTGGGGAGTCATACATTGGTTCATTTACACAATCCTACAGGTCGTTGAAAATGATCTTCGAAATAAATAAACTGGCTAGAAAAAGATATATGAGAACTGAATTACCTGATATGAGATTTCAGCATCAATCATAAAATTCAATGCTTAAGCTTAAAGTGCATGCTTGTCTGATTTTTCATATCAATGATCACCAAGCCGGAACTCTATATTTGGAATTTCAGCTAAATGTTCTGAATGGTTTGACTGTGGGCGGTATTACCATCTGGTATATTTTGCTTTAACTGGCGATGAACTCAATCTTTTGTACATTAAACAAACAAGGGTTATTTCATAGCTAAAAAATGAGTAAGGGGCGCACCATTAGATTTCCAGGGGAGGTGCAGGAAGCTTTTTGAAAAAAAAACAATTCCCCTCCACATGCAGAAGAAAAAATCCCCCCCTGAACATGGAATAGGCAGAAAAACAGTAGTTTCCAGGGGGACAAAATTAGCTCCCGAATGGGGCGTGAAAAAAAAAATTGATCCCGAACCCAACTTCCTGCTCCCCCGGGAAATCTAATGGCACGCCCCTAAGTAGACTTACCATTGAAACCGTCCTGATTGATGTCTCCTATGGAGGACACTGCAAACCCCATTCTAGCTCTGTTCACATCTCCTGTAACTGTTTCAGGTGTTGGGGTGAAGGTACCCTGAGAAATTCAAACAACAACAAAATGTTTAATATTATATGAATTTGGAATACAATCTATTACTATGTAAACTTTCCTCTAGATAAGTTCTATAAAGGATGAGGCAATTCGTTGCATGATAATACATTTATGGGAACAAACTCAAATTAGTAAAGGTAGTCACAAGGGAAAGTGTAGATAGGGTACATGATCAAGCTCTGAATTAGACCTAAAACTCGGGGCCTAAAACATAATCTGGCGACTGGAAAGCATGTGGCGCCTACTCAATTAGTCTTGATATCTGTGGAGCCAAGCAGCTAAGAGAGCACATCTTTTCGCATTTTGAGCCCAATATACAAAACATTAAATGACTTTTTTGCTGTAGAAGAATTACTCGTACATCACATTCATATTTCCATGTTGACATATCTTATACCCAAAACAATATGCAATATCATTAGACCCCTTCTTTGACACTCTGTAACTCCTCAGTTCAGGTAAAACGCAGAGGTGTGTGAGTGCTCGCTGTTGTTATTTAGCGGGAGGGTTGGTTTCTTAAATACTTGGTGGTTTCTTTGGAGTTGGGATGGCCAGTTGGTTGATTGATGGCTGCAAAAACTGAAATGCTGTAATGTTTTTATCAAAAACAAAGGCACTTTATCTCAAAGATAGCTCTATCTTCTATGATGCCCTTTTCTGTGGGTCTGTGACTCTAGGAGACATAACTAAATCATTCTCACAAATGTTAACACCATTATGTTAATATAAAGCATCTACATTGAACCACTGTGGTAGTTCTTAATCAACCATAAATTACATAAAATCCAGGTACAAAACCACATCTTTCGCATTTCAGTCCTAGGGGACCCATGAGGGAGACAAGGTCACTCTTTTCAAAGTTTAGCAACCTCCCCTTTCTCCTTCATGGTCTCTCTACATGCTATGGGCTTGTATGTTTGATTCTTAGGTTTAATTCTGTATGACAAAGTATGAATTATGACAATTTACTTGGTGACTACGTGAATAACAAAAATACAAAAACCACCAGAATATAATAGCTTTTCTTGAAAAAATATGTATATTTTCCAGGTTTATATATTTTTAATAATTTGTTAATACATATATGTCACATACATTTACCGATGGGATTTGCAAGGATTTGATTGGTTGAGACTGTGTGTGCAGCAGTTACAGATACTAATTTCAACATACAAGTAAAATGTACACGAAAAGGGTATTATAGACATGTTATGAATCCTAGAAATTGTGGCATTGTATTATGATTTTTACGCCACTTCGCTCTTGGGAAAAATAAAGTGACCGCACACGTAGAATAAATAAATCCCAGTCCCTAATATACACCTATCTAAATAAAACCTCACAAAATAGCACCAAAACATAAAGCGGTTATCAGGCCATGGGAATGTTGTCATAGTCAATGACAATTATGGATGAATGCGTATCTCTTTTCAAATGTATTGTGCTTGCAATATAGCTCATTTACATTATTTTGCCTAAGGAGAACCACAAATACATTTATTGTGCAGCAATACTCAATGACATGACATGATGACAGAAACCTATGCATCTGTCAATACCTGGGCACTGCAGGAACAATACCCGGGGCTGTTTCCATTGGATTACCAGAAAGTAATGCCCTGCTAGCCGGGACTGTACCTGGTTTGTAACCGTGACCGTACAATATAGTCGCCTGGCTACCCGGTTATAATTGAATAAGATATGATTTGAATTATGGTGGCACAGGCGGGGACAATACCAGGTATATGACAATGAATTCCAGCTGGCTAAGCGGGGACAGTACCCGGGATGTGACTAACAATTTGTGCCCTGTCACCCTGGACATCACCCTGGGATTGTTACACTTGGCACTGGTAATCTCCCCCCCTGAGCCCGGGTCCCCAGTAGCAGGGCTTGCAACTAACACAAACAGACAAATTAAAATGTAACCAAAGAATTAAAAGCTCAATTTTGATCATGATTGAGCACCATCTAGACTATCAATCTCAGAGGGTGATCATGATCAGGTTGAATAGGGTGACAATCAACTTGATGGACACTTAAGTTGTTAAGTGATTTTATGGTTGCACACATATAAACAAGGTTTTTATTTGAGGGGGACTGTGCATGTACACACTAATGTTTTAAGGCTGTGCAAGCAAGGGTTTAGCCAGGATTTGAAAGTAGGGCGTCCAAATTCACGGCCGGGCGAATAGGCCGACTTAAATCAAGACATTGTGACGTCAGCATGATTAATATTCATACTTGACAAAGAAAACGATGATTAAGTTGTACCAAAATGGTGACCTTTCCGCAAACGGAACGAAGACACAACGCGGTATAAAGCCCATTTTGAAGTCCTTAAAGTACATAAATTGATCAGATTTTGTGATGATGATGATGATTATTGAAGATAAATTCAACATTCAACATTGAATTTCATATCGTAAAACGCATTTTTGGACGCCTTATTGGACGGCATTTGCATTTTACAGGGTGTCCATTTTCGTGATAAGCCGTCCAAATGACGGTTGGACGGCTTCTCTGGCTAAACCCTTGTGTGCAAGTGAATATTTTTTCCGATGACATGCGACACATTCAGACTCTTCATACTGGAGATCTGTGTAACTATCTCAGCATAAGTTGAAAACGGATATGGCTGGAAAAGTTGACACTGTTTGCGCATCTAGTCAACATTTATGTGCTTAGACTAGCTACAATTCTGACATATGGAAAAAACTACCGGTTTTGAAACAAAATACATCTCAATTCATAACAAGATGGTGGCAAATTCCAATTCCATTTTTTAAATTCCACAGACAAAACTTATACCCCTTCTTTGCGACAACATATTTATGATAATCCCTGTAATGTTTCTACTCACATAGTTCTGTCTCCAAAGACATCATGACCCAGAACTGTGACATATGACATTATATATCATGTGAATGCAAGAAAGAGGTATCTGCAATAGCTGCCATATCAGTTTGGCGGAACTCACAATTCAGATACATATCCTAATTCGGATACCCACATACATTTCGTATCCATATTGTGATACCCGTATCAGAATAAGGATATGGAGGGGTATCTGAATTACAATACAATACAATACAATGCAGGCATTTATATAGCGCTCTTACATGAAAACACAGGTATCACAGCGCTTTACAAGAATAAAATGAAACAAAACAAGACCAATAAATCAAATATCAAATAAATATGTCTTTAAAAGAGATCTGAAGGTTGCCAGTGATTGTGCATGACGGATATGGTGAGGAAGATTATTCCAGAGGAATGGACCAGCAGCAGAGAAGCCTTTATCACCAGTGAGAGTATGTGTGCAAGGCGTAATGAGGAGTCTTGTATCCTGGGCAGAACGTAAACCGCTTCGGGTTGGTGTGTACAGTTGAATGAGTTCTGTTATGTATGCAGGCGATTTAGATGAGTCCAAAAAACACTTAAATATGATAGTTAACAGTTTGAATTGGATGCGGCTGTGAATCGGTAACCAGTGAAGCTCTTGAAGCAGATGGGTTGCATGATCTTACTTTTTAGCCCGATAGATGAGTTAGCATAGTCGAGCCTATATGTAATTATGGCTCGAACTGCATCCTGACATGCAGATTTGTCTAAAAACATGCGAATACGCGATAAGTTGCGAAGATGGAAGTTCACAGAGCTGCATATGGATGAAACCTGGTCTGACATAGATAGTGTTTTGTCAAATATGACACCCAAGTTTCTAATGTTCGAAGAAGGAGCAATGCTCTCAGAGCCGATGGTAAGAGTCAAATCAAATTAATAATGAGCAGAATGTTGGCTGGAAATGATGAAGATCTCAGTTTTTGATTCGTTTAACTGGAGCATGTTTTGATTCATCCACAGTTTGATATCCTTGATGCATTTAGAAAGAGTACTCAGAGCATTGTCAGCTTCAGATTTAATACATGGGTTAAATGAGATGTAAATTCTGATGAATTCTGATACGCCTGTCGTGGCGCAGGAAACAAATCAATGGCGCAAGCTGGCAAGTACATGTAGGTCATCTTTCTTGCATTTATGATAAATTTATCTGTGGAAATGTAATTTCCATCTGTGCAATTCCAGCGGGACAGCTTCGAAACATGTCCTGATAGCTCCTTATCACAGATGACAAAATAATTTGGCCAATACTTTCTTAGAATTTAGATGACAAATGATGATAATGTTGTTGAATTTTATACAAACCGGTATGGTGCGCGGCAAAGCTGAATATTCATTTCAGCTGATATCCCGTTTCAGCTGTTTTGAATCCAAATTCGGATACGGGTATCAGAATTTTGATACGGAGTAAATTCGGATACGTATCCGAATAGTGAGTTCTGCATAAAATATTATTTGCTTGGTTTGTCTCTTCTTGCAACATTAACAGAGTGACCCAAATACCTCCGATTTGAGCCTCATGTCTAATGACATCATTTCAAGGCCTGTGGCCAATTTCACTAACATTTAGCGATGGTCGCTAACCCTGTTATGATCGCTACCTCAGAAATGATCGCTAAATTGTTAAAATACTCGCTATTTAGTGATTATTTTTGGAGTTGGGGATTAAAGTGGGGTTAGCGGCGATCGCTAAATGTTAGTGAAAGGCTAAGGCTGGTATACAATGTCCAAGGTCTCCT
The DNA here is from genome assembly GCA_000969725.1 of Ophiothrix spiculata. Lineage (NCBI taxonomy): Eukaryota > Metazoa > Echinodermata > Ophiuroidea > Amphilepidida > Ophiotrichidae > Ophiothrix > Ophiothrix spiculata. The sequence continues at coordinate 123,396 of JXSR01S003792.1, forward strand.
TCAGGTGATCCCATCACCATTTCCAAAGCCACTCGCCTAAGAATGGATATTGTATGAAAATAGCAGCCACTGCACATGCACCTATCTTGCAATAACATGATGATATATAGATATAACATAAAACCTACCACGACGTCAGATTCTTGGTAATAAATATAGACTCTGCCAGCTTCCCACGTTTCTACTGTACTACTCCTGTCTGTATAGAATGGTGCCCCTACAACAATGTCGTCCAAGCTAAATAACGAGAAATAATGGATAAAGAAGTCAACAAAATGTAGCTAAATAGGCCTACAAATAATAAACATTTACACTAAATATTATGGGGATCTGAAAGTTACCGAGAATGATCATTTGACTATATATTGAATTTGAGACTACAATTATGATAGACTAATTAGGTTTTGGCAAGTTGTCCATACTTGGTTTGTTTAGGCCACTTACCAATAACTAGTCCATCTAAATGGACCTCGCAAACGAACGTGAAGTATAAGCTGAGTGCAAAGCTCAATGAGTGGGCATCGAAGCACGCTTCATTTTCGCTTATGAGGTCTATCTAGATAGACTAATAAAAACTGTAAATTGCCCGCATGATCATCTTGTGTTAAGGATAAAACTCTTTAGCGGTTAAATGGCTATTGAATATTGATTACACTTCCCAATAAATGTATAAATTTTTTTTTACTAGATTGTGAATTCCTTAGTTTAATAGTATAGGGCCTACCCATTTGGTTTTGTTAAATTGACACAAATAGTAGAATTGCCATATTGACAATATAAATTACTGATACCACATACAGAATGGTTTCAATAAGATTTTAGATATTTCCTGTGCCTAAGTATTTGCTATTCTGATACTTTTATATTCATTCAGATTTTGGACTTTTCCCAGTATCAAGAGAATTGAGAATACAGGAAACCACATATTAAACAGTTGCACTGCTTCAATTTTGTGCTCGCAGAATCGCCTCTTGTATATTGCCTCTCACACCTGATGTTAAATTAGCGACCAAAATCAAACCTTTGACAAAGACTTATCTCATGTGGTTTTCTGATTTCAGACAACCAGAATGAAAAGTCAATTGTTTCTGATTGATTTCCCATTCACTTTTAGAAAAAAAAAAGGAAGTATGATTTCCAATATGATTATTTTCAATTGCAACCACTAATTTCAATTCAACACATGGTGGTTAAAAGATCCATATGGGTATGTGACACTGACATGATTTGGAATTGAAAGTATATATTTATTTGCTGAAACCGTGAGTCATTTTAATCTGTTACTCAAACTACATAACCCAACAAATTCTACATGTGACAAGTTGCTAAGGCCATACACCAATATTAACATGTTTTACATTCATGTTTTCAATAATTTGATAAAAGGTGCCTTTTATACTTTTATTATTTCATACTTCTAAAAGGGGATTTCATGTATGCATACTTAATCGCATCAATATCATTTCTACAATGCAAATTACCAAATAGTGTCTATTTAAAGAAAAAGTCATACTTAGTTTTGAAATTGATAGTCTAAAGGTTATAGGAATTTGAAACATCTTATAGGCTAAAATGCTTTTACATTTCTATTTTTCAAACAAGTTATGGATGAAATGTTCAAAAATAAAAAAAATCCTTATTCTAAATTGGTGATAATGTAATTAGTGAGGGTTAATCAACATATTTATTTTTTTACGAGGCCTAGCAAACATTTTGCACAGAATAACAAAATAAAGAATCGTAAAACAAAACCAGAAACTGCAAGCACGTAAATCATATTTTATTTATTAATTGGTCAATACCTGTTTTAGTTTCCCCGTAATTATAATACCAAAAACCAAAACAAAAGAAAATAAGTTTGGATCCAAACCATTATTAGGTTTCAGGTTAAAGGGACTGGCCTAGATTCCTCCCGTTATTTTTTTACATGAATCGGTACGTAGAACATGTTTATAGTAATATAACCTAGTTTTCCATGATTTTGAATATTAGAGAAAATTGCAATTCTTTACCTGCTTTAATTTTTTGCGCCGCCGAAAAAAAAAATGTGAAAACAGTGTTTCTAGTTTCAAAATTTAAAAAGATTTTGTTTCTACACACGTGATGGGTAAACAAATTATTTTTGAT
>JXSR01S003792.1:126847-139753 GCA_000969725.1 Ophiothrix spiculata
GTGCCACGTTGGTTGACCAAAATGCACTTTTATTTTATTTTGCACCCTGTATAATTTTTACCCATCCCAAAAAATTAGACTTATTCAGGTAAAATGGAAATCCTCAGAAAGTAAGCTTTCCAGCAATATCTAACTTTATAGGTTTTAAGTGTATATATTCAGAGATACGATCCGTTGAATAAAACTTGGCATGGTTTTACCAAAGTTTTTGTGTGAAACAAAAATTATGACCAGTTAATGACTTACGTCCATGTACTGTTTATTTATTACAGACAAATAAATCTGGTATTTTAAAATCATTAAAAAGTGATGCTTAGGGTCAACACCCTCAAAATGGTATCTGACATAACATTTAATTTCAGGAGGGACTCTTTGTTTTGCAAATACTGAAAGGAAACAAATTTGTTGAAAATGTTTACTCAGTGTATCAATGTACTATCTTTAAATTTGTGGGTTCTTAAAACAAAATCCTCCCAAATTGAGCAAAATCACATCCTTTGGCAAAATGAGTACTAAGGGACGCACCATAAGATTTCCAGGGGGAGCAGGAAGTTGGGGTTTGGGGTTGATTTTTTTTTTCGCACCCCATTTGGGAGCAAATGTTTTTCCCTAGAAATTATTGTTTTTCTACCTATTCCATGTTCAGGGGTGATTTTTTTTCCTTCTGCCTGTGGAGGGTTTTTTTTTTTTCAAAAAAATTCCCCCCCCCCCCCTGGAAATCTAATGGTGCGCCCCTAATAGCGACTTCCCACTGGATATATGCATATAGGCTAATAAGGAAGCGATTGCTCTTATATTGTATGCTATGAAAACCAAATAACCTAAATAGCAAGCTACTAGGAAGAGTCAAATAACGCTACGGTGATAATGCACTTTGTAAAGGTAACACTAAACGATAACATGTGCCACTTAAAATGTGTTATATTTCATATTAAAATTGTTCTAGACATATTTTATGATAAAAATGAAATTTAATGAGTGAAATTTGTTGACTAAAAGCTGCAAGTCATTGGTAAATTGCAAAATGAAAATTGATGAGTGTGACTAAGACAGGATCTTCAAGATAGATATAAATTGGTTTCAAGGACAATTTAGAGATATCACGCTTGCATTCCCTATCTGTTATACTTAAATCACTTTTCAAAATCTGTTAGGCTTTAAATTGAAAATCCTTTACCAAATTTGGGATGCACTCTTTCTTGAAACATTTAATTCTTACAAGTATTATTCCATAGATATTAAGTTAGAATTTTGCAAGTTCTGGCTTGGTGTAATTATTGAAATCAAAATACAAGGTCAGGACATATTTCCTATTTTACATTGATACAAAATTAAGCAAAGAATCCAACCCTTTTGGCCTCTTTTTGAAAGACTTTTGCCATAGGTCACTGACACTGGTGGATATCATCAACAGTGCAAAATACAGTGGTTATTTATATTACCAAAGATACGTTCACAAGGAAAATTTCATCTATATAGGCCCTATTCAAATTCAGAATCATTACAACATATCTCAGATCCTAGGGTTACTTCATATGAACTATATCACACGAAATGAGTCTAGTTGTGCCCGGTAGGGGGCACTCAATTTTGAGGTACACGCCATGTGCAACAAAAAAGACCCTGCTTTTTGGCTCGATCTCACCGACAGAACCCCCTATTTTACTCAATGACCCCCTTTTTTTACATTTCCTTGTCGATTAAACACACTTTGTCACTCAAAGACCCACCATTAATTTGATGTAATTTTTTTGACAATTTTGCAAAAGTCACTGAAAATTTTATAAAAATCGTCGAAAAAAATCGCCCCGGGAGTTTTCAAAAGGAAAGCTTAGGAAGTAAGCAATGTACTTAAAGATGTGATTAAAACCTTCATCTCCTTTATGTTTAGTTAGACAGATTAACACAAAATAAATGCATGCTGAAAATTTCACTTGATTCTGATCATTCTTATTAAAATTTATGAGCTGCACAAACTTTAAAAAATCTGCATAGGCTACTGTGTTGTAATTACTGTCAGGACCTCAACAGTAATTAGAAATTGACACACTTCCTCATTTTTCTCAAGAAACACTTACAAATTTCTGAGAACCTGGGTGTTGTAACATATATCAGTCAAAGATTCTTATTAGCTAAAACCGAACTTGGGGATGAAATGTGGATCATGAATTGCCCCTGTTAGGGAGGCTTGCAAACTGCTGTATAACCACCTTAAACATCAGTTAGCGTCAAAGCCCCTTCCCTGGTATCATATTCATTCTTACCAATGTCAAGTTCATAATCTACTTCTCAGTATAATCAGTCTTGTCAGGTATGGATTAAGGGTATCTTCTTAGATTCAGGGGTGTTTACGGGAATCAAAAGGCTTCCTATGCAGATTCATAGCGAAGTTGACTACGAATTTCGTATGTGGAGATGCTCATCCCATAAACTGCAATCCTTACCAGCAGAAATCATGTGTATCCCATCATGCATTGCATCCTATGGGAAATTTTGTACAGGGAGTCACGTGAGTAGTTAGTGATGAAACATGCCCAAAATGCCAATTGACTTTGATTTATGGGCATTTCATTACTAACTACTCACATGACTTCCTGTACAAAATTTCCAATAGGAAGCAATGCATGATGGGATACACACCATATCTTCTCTTATCCTTACCCATCTCCATTGAAGTCAGCCACTGCAATGGAATGTCCGAAATAAGCGCCCATCTGTTCTCCGTCGATATCTTTCATCGTAATGATGTCAAGAGTCTCATCAAAGATGGAGACTTTGCCCACCAGGTCATTAGCTCTAGGGGCGCCCACCACATATTCTGAGGTGCTATCACCACTGAATTCACCAACAGCAACTGCATAACCTGATGGGTCAAAATATGTAGGAAAAAGCATTAACAGAAAATAAGTGTGTTTTGTATTTTGTATCCTCTTTTTTCAACTGGAAATATATTATTTTCCCATGAAACTACAAGTAATCAAGCATCTTTGGTATGTTTTGTGGTTTTTTTTTTTTTGGGGGGGGGGGGGGTGGTGATATGATTTTTTTTTTCTTTAGGTGGGAGGATACAAGTAATAAAAAGCAAATTTTGAATATTCTGGAACCATAAATTACAAACTTAAAATATTGCATGGCTTGAGTGCAAGTGACACAGGAAATATTTACAGCGAGAACAAACCAAGCCCGTAGCCAGGGGGGGTGCGGTGGGGGCGTCACACCCACCAAAATTTGACAATGTACAAAAAAGGTCCACAAAAATTCCCTAAATGACCACCAAAAGAACACATAAAGCACCAAAACAAGTAAATATAGGCTGTTTTTTAATAAAATACTACACAAAATGCTTGAAAAACTGTTAAAAAAACTTTAAAAAATTTAGGGTCGACCAAAACGAAAAATTTTCCTCTAAATAAAAGGTCCACTTTTTGATAATCCACCCCCCCCCCCCTTGAAAAAATTCTGGCTACGGGCCTGGAACAAACAAACTGTTGACAAATACCCAGATATCCAAGATATCTATCCAGTGTATTATTATATACAGCAGAGTAATAATGTGCACTTTTAGTTAAAGAGTCGCATCAAAAATACTCCTAAACAAATATTGACTTTAACAACAAAATTCACTATTAAAACACACAAAATTGTGCCCTCTGAGTGGTCAAGTAAAATAAATCACCTCCGTCTGACGCATAAAACAAAATGCAATGGTTTGTTACACGTGCCACTTATCCCATCAACTAAATGACTTGCTCATCGCTACAATTCAAGTGAATTTCAGCTGTGACTAATCCTGTTCTTGTTTTTCTAGCTTTGTAATGCTACATATTAACAGGGCATCGGTCTTACAGCCGCTTGGCAAATGGAATGGCGATTTAATTGATGATTTATCACCATGTCTCTGCAACTCATCCCTGATTTATGTTATCTGCTGCTTAAAGAGACAATTTAACTTGCTCATCTCAGATATGTGAAATTGAATATGGGATTTTCAAGCAATCAAGGGAGCCATAAATCTCAACCATCTCATATTTTTGATATACACTCCCGGTCAAAAGTGTTTGCGCACCCTTTAATATGGGCAAAAACGTAATTATTTTATCAAACGACCAAGACTGTGAAAAATTCATGTTTTTTATAGGTGCTTAATGCATTCAATATAAGAAAGTTATGTTTCTTCTGATATTCGAGCTTCCATAACCATAAAAATGGTCGATTTCCTGGACCATATACAAATACACCACACCCACTTTTTGTTATGTTCCTATGTTGTTTATTATTCAATGCTCATTATCACCGTGTAGCCGTAAAGAACATTTTCAGGTAAAAAGATTTCCAACAAATGTGCAGTTATGTATTTAAACTCCGTTTATTTTGTGCAAAGGAAATTACACAATACAGGGTGGTTCAAAAAACTCAAAACCCAAGTTCAAAGTCATTTTTTTACTCAACAATTGTACCTCTATGAACTTCAGTTGGCAAAGGCATCATGTGGGATAGGTTTTAAACCATTCCTGCATTTTTTATTAAGTTTTCATCATTGGTTTTTAAGATACAGTCCATTATTAAAATATTGCTTCAAAGTGGCTTGTCCACGATTGCTTCTATCTCCTTCCTTCTGACTTAAACCCTTCAATGGAGTACACAACATTGATGTGCAATCAATTTAAGTACTCAAACCTGCACGTGTTGCACTGCATGTTGTGTTAAAGGCATTCCCTGCATGAATTGAAGGCTTTTTCAATGCATTTTCCTAGCTGATATTTCAATGTAATCTCGTCACTTTAAAGCACCTAAGGACCTAAAATCTATCTGACAACGATTGAGTGACTAAGTCTAACCACTCTGTTGGAAAACATTTACCGAAGAAGACAAAACAAACAAAAACAAACAAACAATCAAAATTACGTGAGTTGGAGTTCAGAGGCCTCTTGTATTAACCAGTAATCTGAACTGCACCATTACGTTGCTGAAACTTGGGCTCCACTATCTGAAGCTATGTTCTTTTACATCATTGAACTCAAAATTGATGATCAATCACTTTCATCAGATAAACATAAGTTAATTAACCTGCAGTGCAACACGCGTGGAACCAAATACGGTGCATATCAAGGGGAACAGATTGAAGACATAAACGAAGAAAAGCCTTAAGATCTTATGATTCAAATTGCATAAAACTTTCAGGGATGGTTGCAAAGGTATGAACAATAATTCCTATTTAAATTCAAGTTGATTGAAGTACAATTACTGTCTAAAACGTGACCTTGAACTTGGGTTCTAAGTTTTTTGAACCACCCTGTATGTTTAGCACACCATATTTTCAAATGCGATAAATGCAATTCTTGTTGACTTTTTAGATATATGTACGTAAAATATAAATCCGAAAAATATGGCGCAAATGATAAACGGTTCTCGAGATATGGCTAGTTAAAGGTTAAGTGCGCAAACACTTTTGACCGGGAGTGTATGTGAAGTTTCAAGCTCTCTTGGAGTAAGCCAATAAAAGTAACTGATATTTGAAAAGAAAGCTGACAAAGAATATTTTGTAAAAACTCCACCAAAGAATATTTTGTAAAAACTCCATGAGGTTATCAAATAACTTTTTGACTGTTTTATGAGATTTGTGATTATGAAGTATCCTTTACTTTGCCACCCAAACTGTGTAAATCAATAAGGGATGCACCATTAGATTTCTAGGGGGAGCAGGAAGTTTTTTGAAAACAAAATTCCCCCTCCACAGGCAGAAGAAAAAAAAACCCCCCCCCCCCCTGAACATGGAATAGGCGTAAAAACAGTGATTTCCAGTGGGAAAAATGTGCTTCCGAATGGGGCGCGAAAAACGAATTCAACCCCGAACCCAACTTCCTGCTCCCCTCCTGGAAATCTAATGGTGCATCCCTAAGAGATATGAGAAAGCCTTCCTGCTTTCCAATCACACCAAATGGTCAAAATTCAAAACACATTTAGATGCTGGAACTTTTGAGTTTCAGAATACTTTCAATTCTAGAGAAAGTTGCCTAAGATATTACATTTTCAGCAAGCAATATATAAAATAATTTAATATACAAAACATTTTTAAAAATACAATATTATGCAAACATGCACATTCTCTTGGTGGAATCAGTGAGCTCTGATGGACTATTAATATCTATAGATTTTGAAGGAAATACTGCTAAAAGTAACATGCTATAGGTGCAAGAAAAATTCATGTGATGGTATTATTCACAAACATAGAGTGAAACTTATGATCAAATTTTCAGGTGATTAAAGATTAAACCTTTGGAAAATATGTTGCAAACTCCATAATTTAAGGTTACAATATTTTTGTTATCATTTTACATATCCCATCAAGCGCTATTCCAAGTGGATGCTAAGTGATATATTTCAGCAAATCACCATCATCCACGAAGCAAGGTAGATACCAGGACACAGTTAGGCCCAAAAAAAAGTTGTTTGGTTGTCCTCCACCGCCTGTCCCTATTTTTCGAAACTGGAAAAAGGGGGTTTTTTCATTGAGAATTTTGATCATTTGAAAATATTTTTTATGTTGTTTTCTTTTTGTTTACATTGTAATACTGTTTTTTAACTGGTATAAAGAGATTTTTCAGTACAGTAGACTTACTTGCATCTTTATAGAGGCCATAATTTGGTGTAGCTTTGACTTACATTTGAAAAACAATCCAAAAAAATAAAATCACTTGCTCAAAAAAAGTTGTGGAGGACAACCAAACAATTTTTTTTTTTGGCCTTATGAGAATACCAATGTACCATTGGAAAAGTGATGCAGCCATACATGTCCAGATATATAGGCCTTGTTTACTTGTTTACTGGCATAGATCTAATGCCAGTTCCAGAATAACAGTACAGATCTACCTAATCGTAGATACTGTTTTCTGGACAATCTTTAAAATGAACACAATTGCAAAAATCTTGCAAAAATTTCTGAAAAAATGAGTCAGTCGGTTGGGATTTTTTTTTTTTTAAAAGCACCTAAATTATGAAATTTGGGTGCATCTTCCACTATTTTCAAAATATTTTCTCAAAAAACACCTCTGAGCAAAATTGGGTGCTTTCCCGACCCTTTTTTTTTTAACATTTTTGAATAGGGTCGGTTGCTGAGGGCAACACAACAATTTTTTTTGGCCTAAAACATACAAGCATCCATTTCCATAAAAGTACATTCCCACCGAAATTAAATGCTACATAGACATCTCATCAACCAGCCACAATCAGCTCAAATAGATGTCAATTTTACTTACGGTTCTATGTACTCTCCATATCTGATCTAATTAAGCTGTTTATGTATGTGTAATTAATTTGTTGTTAATTACTACCTCATTAAAACCTACTGGTTAGTCATTGTAAGTTTACCCAATATAATCGCCCTTCATTTCTAGTCTTGTATTGTAAGATTTCAGATTGCTTGAATAATCCGATTATTCACACTGCAACATATAATTGGATCATACTTTCTCTGAAAACGCAACTGGGCCAATATCCGATCCATTTTCGACATTTTTTCTGAGGAAGCATGTGTACCACTGTTTTCTTCGTGCAGCTCAACCCCCCTCTGGAAATGGTTTTGATAGGAAATGGTTTTGATAGGAGCATAAAATTTCACAACTTTATTAACAGATTCGTCTGTAAGCTTAATAACTTATATTCACAAGTTTTAGTTTCCTTCGTACATTCCTGAAATATCTCAAATTGGTTTAACAGCATAAATCTCAGTCAAACGTACAAAACAAATTGTACCAACGAGAACGAGCCCATCTTGTTTCTGTTTCATTTGTTTTAAGGTGACATAATGTTGGCAGTAATTACGGTAACCATCCCAGCCTATCAATCAATCAGTACATCACCAGCATTCCGTATTTGTTCCTGCCGCTCATAATTGGTTATATTAGGTTTCTTATCTAGTAAGATTGTTATCTGTGATCAAATGGCTCGCTCTGTCAGGCGGGAACCATAATACTGTGCAAATAATGCCATGTACAGATATTACAATTATTTACTTCTTATATACATCTATCTTAGATCCAATTTGCTACAATACAACACACATGTCACTTAAATCAGTCTTTCCTCTCGCTTTTCAACCCGGGGGGTGGGGGGGGAAGGGGGGGGGGGGGGTACTTAGTACAAAAGTGATTACTGGGATGAGCCGCAAACTTGGGTAGCAAATCAGGCTGTCTGGTATGCCAATGGGTCCTTTTTCTTTGCAAAATGTGGTATTTTGATGAGTCTGTTTTTTCCAAATTTCAAACAAAAATTAGGAAATTCGCGCCAAATTAGCGTAAATTTTCGGGAAAAATTTCAATTTTTGTATAAATTTGAATCAAAATGTGGGGAATTTGGTATATAGATGGGTCCCTTTTTCTTGAAAATTGGTATATATACATGGGTGGTACTTCAAATTTCCCAGTGGCACACCCCTACCAAAACCAAACTTGTGTAGGGGGGGGGGTTCAACAAGGGCAAGGCTCATTGTCTTCTCAATAGAAAAATAGCAGATATTTTTTGCATACGTTGATATAATTGTGATCTTTTATAAAATCAAACATTTTAGTAACAATAAAACAAGGTATCCTACTTACACAATAAATTCTTGCAAAATTGATAAGTGTTTGTGAGAATCAGATTTTTTACATAATTTGTCTTGACAAATTTAAACTAAAGATTTTAAATTAGGAAATTATGTTAAGATCATTTTCAACTCAAGAAATCTTTGTCCTCTGAAGGAAACACATATTTAAACGTCAATATGTGCTAAGAATATGTGCAAAATAGAATTGTCAATTTTAAAATTGCATTTGTAGGCATGTCTTACTATTCTACCAAGTTTCTTGGCTTAAAAAATGTGCATTTATTAAATTTCTGTGCAGAATCAGACTTCTTCATTCTCAAACTCCTTAATTACAGCTGTGATAACATTGACCAAGAATAGGCAAAGTTGTGCACAAAAGATTCATCCTGTTTTTCAAGCCATTGGATTCATTTATACATGCGTATTTGAATAATCAAATTAATTCCATCTAAGTCAACTAAACATTACTTTTTACAATTTACCAGGAGTCTCATTATGCAAAGGTTTTATTTCTTAAAGTTGGTGCTGCTCTGGGGTGGGGTTACTTAGTACAAAAGGGGTTGTGGGGGCGTGCTGCAAATTCGGGTAGCAAAATCAGGCTCTCTGGTATTTCAATCGGTCCTTTCTCTTCGCAAAATGTGGTATTTTTGATTTTTCAAAAAATTTACAATTTGCGCTAAATGGTGCAAATTTGACATTTCTTCTTAAAACTTAAGATAATTTTGCCAAAATAGTGTAAATCTGGGCAGAAAAAATGTGTTTTTTGATTAAATTTGACTCAAAATTTGGGAGATTTGTTATGTGGATGGGTACCTTTTTCTTGAAAACTGGTATTTGGATGGGTGGCTTTTCAATTTTCCCAAAGGCACGTCCCTATCCAAACCAAATTTGAGTAACCCCCGGGGTGCTGCTCTTAATGAAAGCTTGACAGTTGAAGCTTTCATATTAAGAACTCCAGTTTTATCTGATCAATTATATAGCAATATGTATACACACAATTGATCAGTATCTGAAATGCTCAGTTTACACAATTTTTTATGTCACAAAATCGCTATGATGTGATTTTCAGCATATGCAATCTTTGACTAATACCCTGTTCAGACACACTAAAATGTCGTCTTAAGTTGATATCGAGTCCATTTTTAATTTCAAACACGACCTTGGATTAGCGAAAAGTAACTCGACTTACGATTGTTCACACATGCGCTACGATTTTGAAGTTGAATTTAAATGAACTTTACTCGTTCCAGGTCAATGCGCTGTAGAAGTAAACACGAATTTAACTCGACTTACGACGAAAGGTGTACACACATACGAAAAGTCGTTGGTTATCGTCGTTAGTCGAGTTACATCGACTTACTACCGCGACTTAACTTGCATTTTAGCAAGTTGAAAATTCAATGTAAGACGACTTTTTGAAAGACGACTTAAGTCGACTTGAACTGTTCACACACAGGTGAATTTTGAACTTGATATAACTCGAATATGACTAAAGACGACTAAAGATGACTTTTTGGCTCTGTCTGAACAGGGTATTTGACTTACCTTGAGGAGAATTTATAGTGACATGGGACCAACTGATACATCAATTACCCAGTTACTTTGGTCACAGCAGTACATAGTACACGATTTCAATATATTCAGCTTCGCAAGCACATTGTAATTACAAAATATCTAACATGACAATTTATATGCAAATGAAATTGCAAATGCATTTCAGTGAGACTGGTAATGCAGCTAACAACTTTTTATGACATCACTGCTTTTATGTTTAGTACACAACCCAATTCATTTTCACATATTCCTAAATAAGTTGTCAAATAACATTTAAAACGTGCCAACAGTTTGTCAAAAGATTCTGTTGAAAGTTTTAGCATACTGAAAACATTGCAACTTGCCTTATATTCATCTAATGGGACAATATGAATAACGTATTTGACGGACACCAAACAATCTGGTCATATATCAAGCCCCTGCATGTTTTGCATTGTTGGATGTCCTTACCCTGGAAAAAATCGAGTACAATTCTAGTACACATACCTGAGGTGCAAATTTGGAACACAGTACAATTTAAGTACAATTCGAGTACACAAATTTGTACTCGAATTTGTGTTCCAAATTTGCACCCCAGGAATGTGTACTAGGATTGTACTCAATTTTTTCCAGGGACATCTTTGTGACAGCACCTATAAGGACACACACCACTAAATAACATTTAGTATGAGCATGAATAGGTAATCTATTTAGTGGTGTGAGCTCTTAAGAAAAATAATCAAAATTAACTAACCTCTATAACTATCATCTTCTAGTTGTACTCCTTCTGGGGTACTTAGTGCTAGGTCATTAGGATTTAATAAATTCTCTGTATATACCTGGCCTGGATTGGGCAAATAATTAGACAAAAACAAAGAGAGAGAAAGAAAAGAAAGAAAGAAGAGTAATAACAAATATACATGCAAAACATGACATATGCAACGCAACAATTTGTATGGAAAAATAATAAGTAAATAAAGCTGAATTATAGACACATATTTTGAAAGACTATTTTGATGGCACCATACACTAGCCAGCAGCTGAATTTTAATACCAATGGTTTTACTTGAAATACAATGAAAGTTTTTAAAAATACTTTTGAATTCAAAAGACCATTTAAGCACTGCATAATTTGCACTTAGTTGTTCTATCAGAAAATTATCATAGGTTTGCCTGAGTGCATGATTTGGCATTTCAAAATATATTTCATTAAATCCAGCTTTTAAAAATGGAATAAAGGACAGCTTCAAAACTTGTCTTAAAATGAGTAACTACTAAATCAATTACAAATGAGTTTACGGATAGCATCTGTTTGATATATGTGATGGATCACCCCGAAAGGGGCGACTTTGAAGATGATATCAATTTTGATTTTATCATTTCATCTGTTACAGCATTTTCTAAGCTTTAAAATGACACCTTACTTGTTGAAATTGATCAAGGCAATCAAATTTTACAGCAGGAAATCTGCTGGAAATTCTTATTATTTTCTTTATTTTTTGCTGCCTATTTTCATCGGTTCCTTGAAAAGCGTTCTGTCGCAAAGTCCCCCTTTTCCGGGCGAGTCCTCACATATACTCTTCGGAGTCAAATGGTCCAGTTTGAAGCTACCTTTGCAAAATGTTATACAAATTACAAAACTAATTATAAATCTCAATATATTTAAAATAATTATTTAAAATGATCTGCTATAACCTGTTTGAAAACATGAAAAAAGATAATATAATTGATCATTCAAACTTGAGAAAGAAATTCTTCTATGACAACATGCCTTGTCTGTTTATACTGATAGCGAAGAAAAGATGTATTAAAGACGAGAAAAATGTCTAAATATGATTCAAATTCAATAACTAGCTGCATCTATTTCACAAAATACAATCCTGTACGTAAAAAGTAGAAAATTCATTCATAATGGTTTAGGTTAAAATTTAACATACATGCTGTAATAAATAAATAAACAATATAACTGGCAACTTGTGTTTTCGTTTAGAAAACCCTACATACCCATGAGTTGAGAATCATGAATTTCATGTAATTCATGAGTTCTGTATGTGTATCCCTGTAGTCTTCCATACTCTAAGCTACGGATATAAATTTGGCCTGACAGAACAGAACGAGGATGTTAATTTCTACGATTATTTTCCAAAGTTATACATTTGAAGCTATTATGAAACATTGTGAACAACTTATATAGATTCTGTGTTGTTTGATGTTGAGAAAAACATTTCATTTTGGTCCACTGATTGCCCAATTCTTACTCACATACGAGGGGGTATCAAAAAGTTTTAAAGATCACCAAGAAGAAATAAAGCCAGGAACAATTTTTTTATTATGTCATAGGTTTTGCTCATTTCAATCCCAAAATGCAGCAAGAATTATATGTGATGGCTCACCCCAAAAAGGAGAACTTTGCAGATGATCATCAATTTTTTGATTTTATCTTTTCATCTGGTACAGCATTTTCTAAGCTTTAAAATGACACCTTACTTGTTAAAATTGATCAAGGCGATCAAATTTTACAACAGAAAATCTTGCTGGAAATTCATATTATTTTCTTTATTTTTTGCTGCTTAAGTTTCTTGAAAGACCCCCTTTTTCGGGGAGAGCCATCACATTTAATCAATGAAGAAATCTATGTCATAAAACAACTACGTCCTAAGTTTCAGTTTTCACTCTTCAAATGGAAAACCAGCACCCACAACAAACTGGGAATTATTTGCAATTTTAACATAATAAACTTTAATACAAAGCCACATACAAATCTTATTTTAGGCAAAGGAGGCAAGGGG
>JXSR01S003792.1:141257-161574 GCA_000969725.1 Ophiothrix spiculata
GCCTTGGTATAGAATGTTTTTAAACAATTGGCAGAATTTTGGTATAGATTATCCCCAACCCTTGGTCTCTAAATTTTCCTTAAATGTTATCATGCTATTGGAATGACAAGCGGAGTAGACTTTACCATGTAATCATAACCCAAGCAAACAAACATGGTCGACACATAGTTTGCTGACACAGTCATGTAATCTGGTTTGGACATAATAGGCCTAATGTTGAACATACTATTGGCCATGTGTCATAAGAGAAGGAAAACATTGTGGAAGTAACTGAAAACAATATCTGATTGTCCATAGGAATTTTCATATGTGTTGGTGATAGAGAGCAAAGTTGGTTTAAAAGGGACGTCGGATCCTCACGATTTCTGACAATTAATATTTTGATCAGAACTTGAAAACTAATGAAGTAAACTATATAAAAGTGTATATTTTTAGAAAGGGAATTTCACAAGGAATCTATCTATAGCATCAGATTCTTTAAGAATTCGCTTTTTATTAACTCACCAAAACAAGTTATTTTGCCAAAAAATTTTGGACAAGCCTAGAAAAAAAATTATACGACCAAAATGTTCAAAAATAGGTATAAGTCATCTATATCGATGGTTCTACGGAATGTTTTCTCAAGTCTTTGTTTAATCCCCCTATTTTTTAAAAAAATTGTCCAAATAGGCCCAAAATTCATTTTTTGGGCACTTTTTGACCATTTTCGTGAAAACCAAGAAGTTAGATGATTTTTACCTATTTTAGAAGATTTATGCCAAATAATACTTTTTCTAGGCTTGTTCAAAACATTTTGGTAAAATAACTTGTTTTTGGTGAGTTTCTAAAAAGTGAGTTCTTAATATTTGAATTTGATGCTATAAATGGATTCCTTGTAAAATTTCATTTCTAAAAATGTACACATTTACAAAGTTTACTTTATTGGTTTTCAAGTTATGATAAAGACAATTTTCGGGATTGTAAGGCTCCGACCTCCCTTGTACAGTCTTTCAACGCAATGAGACAGTGGAATATTTACCTCATTTTTTTGATGTGACAAACACACATCCTGGTCAGAACTTCTAAGACAACTGGTGATCTATAACATTAGGGCTACTTGACTATATTTCTAGTAATTACCCATATAACGCTCAGGCCAACGACGCAATGGAGACTAAATGCCTTACCCAAGGGCATAACTCGTTGGCGCCAACGGGGCTCTAACTCATGACCTACTGATTACGAGTCCTAGCTCTGTTCCACTAGACCACACGTTTTGTTACATCAAAATATTGAGGTAAATACTTCATATCTAATAATGTTTTTAAAACCCTACTTGCTTAATAACCAAATACATTTTGGGATAGTTTAATGAATTCAATCCTGCACTATGTAATTACTGTAGCTCTCAAGTTCAACTCCCATTTGAAGATACAACTTCATTTTCCAATTTCTGCTCTGGGAGTAAGTCTCAGCTTATTAACCAAATTGCATTGACAAAAGCAAAATGTTGAGCCAGGCACTTCTATCATTTTGTTGTCATTTGATTTTGTTATTTTCTTTTTGAACATATTGCAAATTTCAATGATGCATAAGGGTAATTAAAAGGAATTCTGTTTATTAAGTCACTTTGCAAGTACTTATTTAGCATAGTCACAAAATAAATATAGTATATTTACAGCAATGGCAATTAAAAACATATTTTACACTTTAAAACAATATAACTGAAACACAATCGTTAACTTTTTCTGCAAATTTAATAATTTGAATTCTACTAACTAATATTTGTAGCATTTGATACGCATGAAATCTAAGTCAACTGGGGGTCAGAAGCATGGGTAGGAAATTTGGGAGATTTAAAAGCTTGCTTTTCGGAAGGAAACTGTAGATAGGAAATTAAAGCTGTCATCATGGTGGCAACACCTGAAAAGAAAGTTGCCAGATTGAAATGTCAGGCTGCTTGAAGCAATGTAATACAGAATAATAAACAAAAGTTTTGATTTTGATTTTAGTTATAAACTTGATTAGGAAAAACTTGGATATCATTCTACACAAATCTGTGTTTTTTCATATTATTTTTCTAAAACATAAAAAATATGGTTTCCATTTTGTAATTTTATTTAAAAAGGTTCTTTGATTATAGGGTTCATTCCAAGAAAAACAACATTTGGCTAAAACAGCATGCCATATGAAATGACATTCTGGTGAAAAATCTCTGTTACAAACTTTATCACATGATCATTTTTAAAATTTAAAACATAAAATGTGACATGTACAGTAGACATAAAGGAACACTCAAATTTCATCATATTTTGACAAAGAAACACTACTACCGTACTTTACTTGTCCTTATAGCACTATGCTACCACCTTAAAGGTGTAGGTTCCGATAACATTCTCATAATCTCAACCCCCTGGGCTCAACCGGAAGTAGTATATTTTTTGATGTCAAATGAAAGCCCATATTTTTCTGATTATGAATCCAAAATTTCACCTTCAAATTCTTTATAGTTTCTGAGATACTAGTATAGCACAAAATGTAAAGTTAATTGGTATACCTATTTTCCATTTCTTTTGTATTTACATTTTAAAGGAGTTTCTTGTTATTTATTGCTTTAGGGTATCTATAAAAAGCTCATGATTGATCTATATAACACAGAAAAATATCTGAAACCATTCAAGATCAAATGAAAAACTTTAGAAACAAACTATACATATCACATTTATAACACTATATAACCATCTAGTTTGTTTCTTCTCAAATGCAGGTTAAGAATTTTGTTGGGATTTATTATTTCTATGATTAAAATGATTTCTTATTGATTCTTTTTTTTAAAAAGATTAAAATTTATATGTTTTTTAAAAATCAGATCAGATATCTGTTTGTAAACTGGGGAACAGGTGCTAATCAGTATGAATGGGTATCTAGAGCTGCGCTTACAACATACCAGACTACCAGCTTACGTGAATAAGCTATTGGGTTAAATAAAACAATATCAAGTGCACTCCATTGATTTCCTATGTCATCATCATATTTCAATTACGCTTCTGAATTACGGCTTACAAGATTCTTATTGCCAATCTGCTTTCTTTGCTTTGCAATATTTCACTTTGTAGTCATCTTCCTCTCTACCAGATCTCCTTGTGAATGAAACCTTGAGGCTTGAGCTCATACGAGGGGGTATCAAAAAGTTTTAAAGATCACCCAGAAGAAATGCAGACAGGAACCTACTTTTATTATGCCACCTTTGAGTCATCTTTGCATACGCAATGTGCAAAGTTACACATATTCTACCACTTAAAATTGACTGTCCATAGACCGACACATTTTTTTTGACATTATAGAGATCCACTTTTAGCCAAAAAATCCATATTGTATTTGGCTAAAATCAACATTTTTAGGTCGGTCATGCTTCATTACGTCATTATGATGTCATTTGTCGACCAATTTCAATAATAATCAATGGAAAGAGGAGATCCTAATCTATACTATGGTACCAGACTTCTAAATTTTGGGCTTGCCATCATAGAATTACTGGGCTGTAACCCTTCAATGTAAGGATTTAATCACACCACGCTTCTCCATGCAGTTTATCTGTTAAGGGGCGGCAGTTTGTTCACATCTGTCGACACCTATTTAGAAAGAATAAATGCCATTGATAACATTTTTGCACCATAATGTACACAAGAACGAGTGACCATCCTGACAAAAGTTCATTGACATAGCTCTTTTCCTTATGGGAAATCTTTAAAACTTTTTGATACCCCCTCATACTCGATCATTGAACACAAAGAAAATGTGCTTCTCGATGAGTGTTTTCTACAAACATCTTCTTGTAAGTGCCAAAAACCCTTTGCCAGCAACAGTTGGATTATGACTATCATATTCATTTTCAAAAATTTCGGGAAAATATCTTAAAACCAAAGGCCAAAAAAAAAGTTGTTTGGTTGTCCTCCACCACCCACCCCTATTTGTCGAAATTGGAAAAAAAGTTTTTAATGTGCAAAAGTATACCGCACCTAATTTTAAGATTTCCCCAAAAGGGTTTTTTATTGAGCATTTTCATCTTTTGAAAATATTTTTTTAGTTATTATTTTCATTTAATTTACATTTTAATACTATTTTTAAGCTTGTATAAAGAGGTTTTTCTGTACAGTAGACTTATTTGGATCTTTATAGAGACCATACTAATTTGGTGTTGTAAAAAATCTATTAAAAAATAATCCGCCCGCACTTGCTCCAAAAAAGTTGTGAAGGACAACCAAACAATTTTTTTTTGGCCTAAGACAGAATATCTGATATCTAAATTCTCTATTTTTTGTAATTTTAATGATAATGTCCCTTGCATGAAACAAGATTATTTTTCTTACATGTGACAAACATTACCGCAAACTTATTTTCAAGAATTTGAACTGACGTAAATCTTGAAATTAAATTAAGGATGATAAGTATGAAATACTTGTTTCAAATGAAATATTTCAGAGAAATAACTCATGTTATGTCGTCAATGGTAAGTGTAACTGATTTCTATGCACCAAAGCTTGGATTTACAGCAAATTCCCCATGGATAATGAACTCATCAGAAATGCAATGTTTTATATAACTGTCTGTATGTATGTGATGATTTTGATAAGTGTTTGGTTCTGACTTGAGTTAAGACAGGACATTTGAAGGGGGTCTGTACCATTGTGCAGTATAAAATATGAGCAAAATGTGAAAAATTTAAGCAAGTGATGTATTCATTTCATGTAAGAGTTTTGATAGCTAATTAGTTTTAAATGGTTTAAAATGGTCCTTATTCCACAGTTGTCAACATCTTAGGCTATGAGTGATTGAATTTTAGAGGCTTGTAGTTGGGTTGTGACTTGATAGACACCGTAGATATGTTACACTCTAAAATGGAAAGAGTGAACGGTCTCTCTTTCTTCAGGGATGGTTATGGCTTTTTGTAATTTTGCCTGAATTTGCCTGAAAATGTGAATTTCCCAATACTTTTGTACAGTGAAGATCTAAGCATTTTTGCCTGAATTTAGACAAAAACCTGAAGATAATCATGCCTGCTTTCTTGGAGTGATTTGAATGAAACAACACTCTTTTCGGTGAAATTGAATGGGGTTTCACTCAAAGAGAGCGTTATACTTCACTCTTTGTTAGAGTTACATTTGCCACTATTTCAAAGATTGGTCACTTACACCACTCTTAATCTGTAAAAGAGTGACAAATGTAATTACTCTAACAAAGAGTGAAGTTTAACTCTGAAGGAGTGACATTTCGCTCTTTTTGAGTGATACCTGTTCAATTTCACTTGAGTGAAACAAAATTCACTCTAAGAAAGAGTGAACGTTCACTCTACTCTACTCTTTTTCATTTTAAGGTGTCTGTTCCACGCGTACTGGTACACCCTTTTTTTTTGATTTCGCAAGTGCAACAACACACATACGCAGTATATGCAGAATAGAATTTTAAAGCCAAAAAATTGTCACATTGTCTAATTTTTCTATTAGAAAGAACATACTTGTGTGCAACTTTTGAGAAAAATTTGACAAACAATTTTGGTGGGAAGTTTTTGAATCAACACTAAATAATGTCACTTTTGCCACATTTCCCTGTACTAATTTTTTCCAAAATACCTAAAAAAATGCTGTTTTTAAACCGACTCGCATGCAAAAATGAGTTTGGTAACCCCCAATTTTTATTTTTTAAATCGATTCTACATCGATAAAATATCATTCATACTGATGTTTACTTTAAAAATTTGGGCAGATCTATCATGGACCAGACACCTTAAGAGTGTAAAGAAACTGGGGAAATGCTCTCACCAAGCATGGGCCCTCAATGAAATGAATACAGTCAACTAATCAGCTGTGGATAAGAACAAATACATGTAAATTAAATAAGGAAGCATGGTTTAAGACATAATACTTTGCTTCAACCAATATATTTTAATGTATTATATATTAACAAGCCAATAGATTGTTAGGTTACCATGGCAACTTACCCTGCCAGTAATAACTGCCTACTGCTCCCAATAATAGAAGACTGCTATCCTGCAAAGATGTAACAAATCAAAATAGATAAAATGTTATAAATATACTTATTAATATGATTAGATATCAAGTCTGCAGATCCCGGGTGATTTTTTAAAGGGGTTTGGCATCATATTTGCATTTTAAAAATGAAAATATCAAGATAGTATCAAAACGTTGGCTAAGGTATGCTTTCAAAGTTACAGAAAATAGCACATTTGACTGAACCGAATAAAGGCTAATTATTTAAATCTATTACAAATAGGTTAAGACCTTATATTTGCCTTTTTCAAGTGGGATGAAATTAAAATATATGACAAAATCATCCCTTGGATTTAAGTACCTTTAATAATGTTGTTTGGCGATGATGAAAAGTAATAATATTAGATATATATTTGCAAAATTGTCAAGTTTCAATATAGTCATATAACTGATTTTGAAATGCTTGCTATTAAAGGGGCATTGGACTTTTTTTGTAGATGATTTACACTTTCTATGTTAGAAAATAACAGTAAATTACAAGATATCGGGAACAATTTTGATCAAAAATTTCAAAGAAGTCACAAATTTGAATTTTATTTTATTTGTTGATTTTGGGTATGAGGCTATTCTCTAAACATATTTATTGATACTATACAATGATAAAGAGCCATAGATTTGTTTGTAAAACATTCCTTTCACATCATAGATTGCAGGAAAATCAAAAGAAGTTTGGAATTTTCATTAGATCTCCTGATAAGGCCAATTCTAAAAGTTCAACTATAGAGGGCAGTATTTATTGTTGTCAACAACAATAATTAAAAATAAGTGAATATCTAAATATTTTGATATAAATAAATAGGGTTTGAATTTGACAATGAAACTTTGCATGCTGTCATTAAATTATTACCGCTAACACTTAAAAATGATGCAAAAATCTCAAAATGTTTGGGGAAAAGTTTGGGGATGATATTGAACTTGTCCAAATGCCCCTTTAAAATCTATGCATATCATCTACAATTAGCAGCATTCTTAATTGACAAATTGATTACATGTACATTAGCCAATTTACTCAAAAATGCTAGCTAATAATTTTTGTTTAACAGTACGACAATGATGCTTTAAGTCATACTACCGGAAACAAATTGAGCATTTTATCACATACGTCACCACTTGTATTTTACGCCTACAGCGACACAACATAAACACAAATATGACCACAGTCATGGCAGTTTATGCATCAGAATGTGCTGTAAAATATACTAAAGCTCAATTCATACTCGGCCTCCAAACAAAATTTTTCCTACCAAACATTTGGTCGTGACGTCAAAATGACGATTGACTCAAAACAAAACAACTTGAACACCGAGTTGAGACCAAATAAAATTTCGCGCTAGAATGCACATGCTATTGAATTGGCATATACATTGGACCAAATGTTTGCTATCCTTTAAATTCGATGGCAAATATTTGGTGACGTCACGACCAAATGTTTGGTAGGAAAAATTTTGTTTGGAGGCCAAGTATGAATTGAGCTTAAGCCTACATTGTTCCCATTTTATCCTCAACTGGTTCAACATTTTTATTGAATGAGATAAATAGGGGTCGTAGTCAGGCGGTTAGAGCGACGGGCTCATGATCCATAGATCGAGGGTTCGAATCTCAACACTGGCGCTCGACTACACAAAATCCCGTCCAAAAGTAATAATTGTCGATATATGACTGATTTAGTCTAGTGTTTGTTTCAAAAATGAAGTGGTATTTGTGTCAGCTGAAATGCAGCTAGATACCAAATATTATAATGGATCAGTTTGGAAAACAAGACAAGACGAGACAAATATTGTGACATCTTTTACACATAATTGGAGACTCCTTGATCAACTATTTTTTGTTTGTTTGTTCCTGGTGTGTGTGTGTTTTATTTTTCTTGACTCTAGTTAATAATAATAAAAGATTTATTTGAACATGTGTTACACAAATTTCTACATTGTACAACTTTTTTCCCTCAAATCAGCATCAACCATTTTACCCTAAAATTAGTATATTTTTGTTTGGAGCCAACCTCTGATGTGAAACGGTCACATTAAAGTCAGATTTTACTTAAAAACCACTACCGGACTTGTAGATCCCAAACAATATTACTGATTAAATGAATTAAATGCCACTTTTAACGCCACAGACACGTAAAGTAAATAAGCGATCAAGAGAAAGCAACATTTAAGCGCTACTCAAAATTACAAATTCACTTGAGTGAACTCACACAATCAATGTATTTGACCTTTTAGGGTAGTCCCCTGGAGGCAAATAAAGATCAACAAAATCAAAAATGTTTACACAACCTGCTCAAAACACTGGAACTAAACCGATTCCAAAAGGCAGGCGCAAAATTGGTAACCGGTAAATGTCAGAATTGACAATCGGATTTAGCAACTGTGTGAGAGTCGTTGAATCAGGGTTAATTCAGTTAACTTTTTGACATGAGATGAAGATAAATGTTGTCACTGTTTCATGTTTTACAGTCTCACTCCCAGGAGTTCACCAACACAGTGATTTGGAGTTTCATATGAGAGGGAATAATTTTCACATCAAAATCGTCCTACAATTTCACAATCAGACATTTTGTAGTTTAACCCTTTCGATCCTATAGAATACTTGAGCTTACGAGAGAACGCTTAGGTGTTCCAATTCGTATTGAATAGGCCTACATATTAATTCAGTATTGGCTCTATACACCTATGGAAATTCAGGACTGAAAGGGTTAATAACCTTCAAAACTTTAAAACAGGTTCACTATTGAACAAGTGAGGAGAACTTGGCCAAGTGAATGGTAGAAAGTGCAACAGCTACTATTTTGCAATATTAGAGCCTCTAGTTTTAGGTAAGCAGCACTGATACTGTCACCTGGAAAACAATTTCAAGAGTCAATCTTCTTGTTCCTACCCACGAACGGTTGCCGTGTTTTACCGGATCACGAACACCCTAGTTTATAGGCCTATATTTATGCCTCTTAACCCTAAAAGAGCCGGGGGGGGGGCCCCTCCGGAATTTTTTTTATACCTCCGCCGGTTGTTATTTTTTCGCGCTGAAACTTCTTGACTTTTTTCCTTAAAGCCTTGCGCTTATTTTAAGACCATTTTTGTGAAAATCGGACCTAGGGTTAGGACGTGGCGTTCCGTAATGGCAAGCTGGGTCAACCGAAAAACTGACCAAAAACTGATTTTCAATGCAAATTACATACAAATCGTGTTTTTTGTTATTAGGATACACTTCCACTATGTTTTATTGTATTTATTTGATTTATTTAGAGTAAGAACATGCCTAAGTATACTTTGCCACACATTATTGATAAAAATTGCAACTTTTGCTCGAAAAAATTGCGAAAAACGACGATTTTGGCGATTTTTGGTGATTTTCGCGTTTTCGACCCGACGTCACTTATGACGTCACTGTGACGTCATACAAGGTCCGATTTCAATTTTTTTGGTACCAATGGACTCGTGAGGGTCATAGCTATCCACCAGTACACTACACTTGATGTTTCGTCAATCGGTTTCTGAGATCAGAAGGGGGCAGAATCCGCCCCCCCCCCCCTCCCCGGCTGTGAGATGGGTCAAAAAAGCCCGGCTCTTTGAGAATTAAGGTGTCTGATGAAACCTAAAACTCCTTAAAAATTCCAAATAAAATTCCGTAAAAATTTCTTCTTAAGCTCCTAAAAAAATAAAAATCAACAAAAAAGTAGACATATTTGCTTACCACTATTTAAGTACAATAAATGTCTTAATTTATCAACACATTATGCAATTTAACAATTTAAAGAAACTTAAATAACCCTAACTTAATATTTGCATATTCTAAAATACTTTTAAAAAGTCCAAGAAAAAAAATGAAAAGTATCCATCAATGGAGAGATACTTTCAAAACTACAAAATGACTCTTGGTAAAAAATAGGAACATGTCAGGAACTTAAACAGTTCTCTTTATCATTCAGAGAAACACATGTCACACCGAATTAAGAACACTGTGTAATCCTAACCCAAGCATGTAAAGCGGTGACTTTTTGATTGTTACTTAAAGTGATCGAATTAGTGATAAAATGCTTTCAAAGGAGCAAACTTTTAATCTCTTACAGCGAGATTTTAAGGAGCTGGCCTAGATTCTTCCCACTAATTTTTTACCTACATATTTTTTTTAAAACTCTAATCGATAGAACATGTTTATAGTAATATAACCTACAAGTAGTTTTCCATGATTTTGAGGAATATTGGAGAAAATCGCAATTCTTTACCTACTTTAATTTATTTCGCCAGCGCAAGTGGTGTGAAAACAGTGTTTCTAGTTTAAAAACTTTAAAATAATCTTGTTTCTACACCTGTGATGGCTAAACAAATTATTTTTGATAAAATTGTTTCTCTTTTATGTATTAAATTATATCTAGGAGCTTTGTTTGATCTTTTACCTGGTAAATCCATCTGAGGTACCAATTTAGGATTTATGAAACACAGGATAGTCACACTACCATCAAAGAATGATATACTGCAAATTAGTTCTCTCTCAATTTGAGCCATTTGAGTGTAAATTTTTGCACTTTTGGGGGATTTTACTATACTTTTAAGCTTTATTTAGAGCATCCCATAAGTTTTTATTTCTAGATGGAATCTAGGCTAGTCTCTTTAACCTCAATGCATTCATGCAATACTACTGAATGGAGTCAGTGATGTAGTATTGCCTCCTAAAACAGGGGAAAAGAATTTGCTTTCTTTGTAACTTTACAGCAAAGGGTTTTGTAGAATAGAATCCATTTAAAGTCATTTACAATCCTCAGGCAAATACAAGCCAAACCAAACAAAACCAAAAAGTCAGGTCAGAAACACTGAATTCTGAGCAATAATTCCTAGTTTCCAGTAATCTGACTACACTGACACTTTCTAACAAAATATGCAGCAAGAATCCACTAAACTTGTCTGTGACACCAGAGGTAGTAGGTTCGCATCCATCATATTTGTACTTAGTTAAAGGAGCATGGTCCGATTGCCTCAACTTTTTTTCAAACTTTTTGAGATTTTGGTACCAAAATGTTGCTCATATTTTTCTCAAACCCATGTGAAATTTCACGGCTGAATTAGGTTTCGTTTTGGCGATATACATGAAAATTTGTCTAATTATGGTAACCATAATTAATTTTATACAGTAACGTTAATATAGGGGGGGGGTCTGAAATACAAAATTGCCCATAAAATCAAAACAGTTAGACCGATTCAGCTGAAATTTGAAACTTAAAACTTTTGAGTGGTCATCTTTCATATGACATAAAAACTTAAATGGAAAAATCGGACCTAATTTCATCCTTTCTTTAAGAAAAAATTGAACTAGGGTTAATTTCATTTTTTTTTTAATGTAAGTCGTTGCATCTCAATACTTTGCTTTTCACAAAGATTCAATACCGGTAAGGTTGAAATTTAAACAGAATTTTTACTTGTGACGAACTGCGTTTTGAAATGCAACATCAATAAAAAATCTTTAAGGGTATGGCTGTTCATTTTAAAATGCATTCTTAGTCACTGAGTATGATTTACTTCCTTCTTGCTATCCACTATGTGACAACATATGACACTGCATTTAGTGTTAAAGGCAGTAGATCCATGTGTTGAAGATCATGGTGTAATGTAAATGCATACTCCTCTGACGCGTAACGCTCTTATTTAATTTTGGAATCTTATATGTTTGAATAAAAGTGTAAGTTTTTCTAATAATGACATCTTTTGTCTTTTGGCAAATAACTAACTTTATTCGTGATTTAAAAATAACTAAAAAATTAACTAAGAATGAGAATAAAACATACTATTTATTGTTTTACCTGTCATCTATCGTCTCATATTGGATGGGCATACAATTTTTTTTCTTGAACAGCATCCATTACGAGATGATAGATGAGAGGCAAAATAAATCTTATCTTTTATGCATTTGTCAATTGCAAGCCCGGCTACCGGGGACCCGCGCACGGCAGGGACAATACCGGGACTATTACCATCAGATTACCAGAAAGTAATGCCCCGCTAGCCGGGACTTTACCTGGTTTGTACCCCTGACTGTACAATAGAGTCGCCTGGCTACCCGGGCTGTAAGCCGGGCTGTATACCAAAATGTAGCCTGGGCTGTTATCCTGTTGTTACTAGCTGATTTCAGAGCGGGAGTAGCAACAGGGTGTACTTGAATATGATATGACATGAATACTGGCCAGAAAGGGTGGGGACAATACCCGGGATATGACAATGAATTCTGGCTGGCATAACATGGGCGAAGACAATACCCGGGATGTGACCATCATTTTGTGCCCCGGCACCCGGGACAGTACCCAGACAATAGCAGGGATTTTTACACTTGGCTCTGGTAATTTCCCCCGGTAAGTCCCCGCTGTGCCCAGGTCCCCGGTAGCAGGGCTTGCAACCGACAGACTCATTATTCTCTTAATGTTTCACAAGTATAAATTCCGGTTTAGATTGCAGATTTGATGATTTCTCCCACCACCATGACCAAGCGGTAAGCAGGTGCGTAGCCAGGATTGCATAACCCAGGGTGCGCAATAAATCCTAGTCCAAATCGCCAGGCGTACCTGCCTGTATTAGACGGGTCGTCAAATGTATTATTAGCAGTAATTAGGACTATTGTGTCCTTTTTTCATTGTTTTCCTATTGTTTTTATTTCTTTTTTCATCTTTTTTTGTAGACCCCGGGGTTCGTGCACCCCTTCCGCACCCCCCTGGCTACGCCAATTTTAAGATATCATAGACTTACTTTGGTAAGGTCCACACTGAAGCCAGCTTGACAGTGTGTAATTCCATCAAATCCCCATTGTTTACCTGCAAAGGAAAAAATGGTGAAGAAATATGGTCACAAACAAATAAAAAAACTGTAATAGGAACGTAAGAATCAAAATGATAAGTATTTCAAACAAATGCAAACACCCGCGGGGCCGCTCAAAATGGCAATTAGTACTCATGCTTATAATAAAAAATGGCGTAAAAGGGTTTGATTTTGTACCACAAGTGGCGTCTCCATTTTTGGAAACAGGGGAAGTTTTCAGCATAATTTACGCCATTAATGGTTTATTCAGAGTCTTTACCTAGGGAGCAAAACAGGTTTACTTGCAACGAGAAATTATTTTTATGTGTCCTATCTAGATGGGTGTTATGGACCATAGATAACATCGCTAGGGTGGACACAGAATCATTCTGTTGCACGGAACCATACAGGAGGGGGGTAAAAGTCATTACAGGGGGCAACTTTGAAAATTGGTCAAATCTTGTTCAAAACCATTCTAACATGTTCCTCTCATCATAACGAACCAGAAAATATATACTTTGACCCATCTCCAATGAGTGCTTCAAGAGTTATATCCGAAAACATGAAAGGTCAAATCAAGGGTCAGGAGATGGGTCTATGGGAGTCAAAAATTTTAAAAGTGTTCGATTTTATTCAGAATGGTCTCAAATTGTTTGTCTTGCAAAACTGTCTGTACAAAGTAATATTTTCAAACGTCTACGATCAACCGTTGCTATGGTTACAGGTCGATAGAAAGTTTTTGTTATATTATGCATATGCACCAATTGGAAATAACGTTTCTTTCTTGATACCATAGAAACGATTGATCGCAGACGTTGGAAAATATTACTTTATGTAGACAGTTTTGCAAGACGAACAATTTGAGACCATTTTGAACAAAATCCGACACTTTTAAAATTTTTGACTCCCATAGGCCCAACATGTGACCCCTGTAATCACATTTCATGCTTTCGGTTATATCTCAAAAACTATTCATCAGATATGGGTCAAAGTATACTTTTTCTGCTTCCTTATGATGAGAGGAACATGTTAGAATGATTTAAAACAAAATTTGACCAGTTTTGAAGCTTGCCCCCTGCAATGACTTTTACCCCCCTCCTGCAGGGTCCCGTGCAGGTGACTGATTTTGTGTCCACCCTAGTGTTGTTACCTATGGTCCAGAGAACCTAAATAGATAGGACACATTAAAATAATTTCTCGTTGCAGTTTTGCCCCTAAAATGGGGTTTTGCTCCCTAGGTACTTGTCGATATGCATCGATCGATGCCCATCGACGCGCAGTCTTTACACACGCCATGCAAAAAGAATAGTGCGTGTAAAAGACTGCGTGTCGATGGACGTCATGCGTTACATATCGACAGACTCCGAATAAACCATTAGGGTTCTAAATTCAGGCTACCTTTGCTGCCAAGGGTAACTTTTAACTTAGAGTTGCTCAGCTTAGTATTGTGCTGTACATGTTTTGAATAAAAAGTTCTTAAAACAAAAGAAAATAAGTATTGACTGTAAATGAATGAAAAACTTCAATTGTATACTTTTTAATACCTAATTTGTTAGCAAATGGTCATTACAGACTTACGCCATTGCGACATTTGGTGTGTGATTTTCAAAATCTTCACTGACCTTACACCATTTAGGGGTGCAATTTGCTGTCAACAATTACGCCATTTAGGGTCCAATTTTGAGTTGCTCAGATGAGCATGAGTACCACTTTACCAGGGTTAAACAGTCTGATAGCAGAGATCAATCTGCTCTCTGCACACACTTCAAATCTATTCCTTGTGCAATATCAACCCTTTTGTATTTTTTTTTTTTAAGTTTCTCTTCCACATCATATTTTTAAAATGGTTACATGTTGTACAGGTCACAACTGATAAACATAATTCAGAAACAAGATGGTTCTTTCACAACTTCCTTGGATCTTAATTCTTGAAACCGAGTCTGAACACTTTGCACCAAAGTTGCTGGAATGACAACAAATATGTTGCTCATACCATTTTTTTCTGGTTTTGCAGTTTTATGAAAGCTCAAATAAATAAATTTACTTGGTCTATTTGTGGGCATAGTGGGATTTGGGGTTAAACCGAGTTTATAAATGTAGTGACATATACTGATTGCGGAGTGCCACATTTCAGTACAAAAAGGTATAGTTTCTTGTGAAATGTGTATTTAATAAAGCTCCTCTCTCCCTCCCCATGCTCTTAGTCATCGTACATTTGGTTCACGTTGCTACGGGCTTTGCTATTGAACCAAATCAACCTGTGGTTAACACATGAAGTGTAAATCATGTGGGAAAGGTACATGGGCAATGTCTACGGAAGTTATCTCTTAAAATCAGTTAAAGGGACTAGCCTAGATTCCACTTAGAATTAAAAACTTATGGAAATGCTTTAAATAAGTCCCTATAAGCTTAACATTCATAAAAGCTATGTCTTGTCGAATTCAAAGCCAATACATTTGAAGTTATCCTGTGGAGCATACAAACATCTTTTTAAGTAGTTTGAGACAAAATGAAAAGGGAGGGTTTTTTTTACACATTTCTAAAAATCCTGACTGTACAGTATTCCAAGATCATAAGGGTGTCAAGGGCCATGGGCAGTGGTGAGATGAGAGCCCAAGGGTGCTTGGCTTTTGATGATGGTTCTTCTTGAAATAGTCTATCTGTATGGACCTCGCAAGCAAATGAAAAGCGTGAGCGGAAGGCTAAGCCAGACATGCGAGCACTGCAGGATTGAGCATTTTGCTTGCAATTAATGGTCCATCTCGATCATGCTGTGTGTTCGCTTGCAAAGATCCATCTAGACGAACTGTTCTTAATAGATGACAGCATTGGTGATAGAACTGATATTTGAATGTGGAACTTAGCTCATATCAAATTATTCTTCTAAATTTCCAATTATCTCATCATGATGGCCACATTGTGTAAAAGAATCTACATTTTCATTGTGTCCAAACGATCAGACATAAATTGCTTATGACCGGTTATAACTTGTGTCAGTATTTTAGTGTTGGATATAAAGTTGCAGTGAGAATGATTGTTAGATATAACTCTATCAAACATAGTGCAACTTGTAGGCCCTACAATTTGTACTTTATAGGTAATCAAAATTTTAAGATTCAATAGATGAAACAAGAGGCCAGCGAATAAGATTAACAAGGAGCTAAAACGGTCTGCTTTAGATGAGAGCTTGAAATTTCAACACCATTTCTGATCTGCTGTTACCGGCAAGCTATCGGACATAACATGTCGGATAGCCTACATGTTCATGCAGTATAACTTCATGTATGAACACAGCTGCAAACAAAATGCATTTCAGGCAACAGCGAGTTTCATAATAAAGATTAACTAAACAATGATTAAGCTTAAATGCACCATCATTCAAAACCTTTAGTAACATTTGAAACGCTGAAGCTTAAACCATAGATTTTTAGAGACAACTTGGCAAGTTTTGAACAAATCTCATGTGGCAGTCAAGTTCATGACCGAGATTCACAGTATATATAATCCTGCGAAAGCCTTTGGGGATTTACCAGGGCATGCAATTAGCAATGCATGTATGCAATCAAGAGGAGGTGGCTAAATGGGGAGTTACCAAACGGATGAGTCAAAAGTGAGTTATAATTAGGTCTAATGCTATGTATGAATTTAATCAAATTGGGAATGGTAACTGGTTTTATGGGGTTTTTGGTACTACTAGTAAGTATAAGCAGTTCCTGCATATTTGCAGACTTCTTACATTTGCAATGCAAATAATTATGTTGTAAAAACAAATCCGATTACACGAACACCTTGATTTTGATGTTTTAAGGCGTGCACAATAACTGAAATACATGAATAAACCAGATACCACTTGAAGGATTTGGGTCCACTATCCACTATTGTGTAGGCCTGGATACAACTTGGAAAGAATACCAGGCAAATTTAAGTTCAATCAGTGTTTTGTTTTGTACACATTTTTTTTTAAAGTATACTTTAGGTCCTATCAAGATCTTCATCCATGACCCGATCCTAACTCACCTTGTTTAGGCTTTCGCCAAGGAAACCCAACTTGGTACTTTGTTGGTACCAAGTAAGCTAAAGGAAGCTATCTTCAACAGGGCTCCAAGATGTTTTTTAATTCAGTTTTGAATACAGGAGGAAGACCAAGACCCCACCCTAACCCTAAACGTACCCTAACACAAACCCTAACCCTAAACATACCCTAACCCTGAACATACCCTAACCCAAACCCTTTTTTGTTTTGTTTTGATTGTATCAGCACAAAATAACTAAAATTTATTTTTAATCATTCTAAGTTTGTCGATGAATCCCCTGGAAGTGGAGAACAAGTTGACTTTGTATGGATTGTGTAAAATGATTGAATATTACATGTAGGCCTACTTGCCTTATGATGTCAACTCATCTAAACTCACTAATATATTACTCATCATTTTACAACCTTACCATCAAGTTCAGTTCTAAGCCAAAGCATTTGACTTTTTGTCAAGTTTATTTAAATACCACAGATACTAGAGGCTAAAAAGGATTTACCAAAAATGATTAGCTTTAATACAAAAGTGATTAACAGACTTTCAATAGCCAAGTTTGACGAAGAATTTATCACCTTTCCTCTGAAGAAAGCCAAATACTTTTGTGGGCGTTAATTTATGTGGTTTCTTTCTTGGAAGAAAACTAATAAATGTGGCAAATATTTATATTTCGGATCATATTTTTTTGAAAATCAAAATAGTTGTGTATCATTTTTTTCTGGAGTGATTTTTTTGTGAGAAGTTTAACAAAGAAAAGGAAGTGGAGGAGGCAATCGTTTTTTATTATCTGCTTGAGTGTCCTTTTGCTCTGACATATTTTCCCATTATAGTTCTCATGGTTAAAGTATAGGACTGCCTGTATGCTAAGGTTAGGGACCGTTCACAAACACTAATTGTCACTTGTTAGAGGGTGCCTGATGCAAAAAAAAATTATCGCGGACGATTTTCGGGGCCCCCTTTTCGACCTCAAGAAAATGAAGGGGGCTTTTTTGCAACAAAAATTAGTGGTCAACCCAAAAGAAAACTCAATTTTTACCGGAAAATTTATGGTAATTTTTTTCAAGCCCCTCCCCTTACGAGGGTGAAAAATTTTAAGGGTCCCCTAACAAGTGTTTGTGAACGGTCCCTTAGGGCGCATTCTGGGTCCCCGGGATATTCCCACAAGAGAATACTTACTATCAGAAGTTAGCTCTGTGGAGCTTGATTTTAATTTCAAAATACATATTGGTTTGAGAAATACCAGGTATAGGCCCAAAAATACTAGGTCTAGACCTACATTGAATGAGATTTTAGTAAATTTAAAATGGTAACAGTTGGTCCTCAGACAATTCTATAAAGCAGCTGTTCTATACAGAGTTCTATCCACCCCGAGTTCTATCCTCCTGGAGTAAAAATCAATTGACAATACAAAATCCTAAGGTTCCAGTATTTAGAAGAGCCAGATAGTAAGGGTTACCGTTCACAAACACTTGTTAGGGGAATTGATGCAAAAAGGGAGCCCTTAAAATTTTTCACCCTTTTAAGGGGGGCCTTGAAAAAAATTACCACAAATTTTCCGGTAAAAATTGAGTTAACATGCTTTTCTATGAGGTTGACCACTAATTTTTGTCACAAAAAAGGACGAAAAGGGGGGGGGGGGGGGGATTTCCGCGATATTTTGTTTGCATCAGCCCTCCCAACAAGTGTTTGTGAACTGTCCCTAATTCTATAGAAATGGTAGTATTATAAAGGTCTTTTCAGTCTATTTTCAGCTCTGAACCAGAGCTATCTGACGTTTGACAAGGTGAATATTTTACAGAGTTGGACACTAAATTGCCATCGATTACATAAAATGCTCCCACTGGTTCTACACCCCAGTCTAACGCAAATCCGAGTTACCCCCCCCCCAAGATATTCCAATAAGAGCATACTTACTGTCGGAAGTTTGACAAGGTGAGTATCCTGCGGAGTTGGATGCTAAATCGCCATCAATTACATAACATGCTCCCACTGGTTCTCGTACTTGACCATTCAGATGCGGCGCTTCAAACCATACAAATCTGGGTGCACAGGCCTGAAACAAATAGAGAAAGCAAACTACTGTCAAATCAAAGTCAAATTGGAATATCAACTAGCTGAAATTGTATCATCTATTAGCCTGTTTCTACTCAAGTATGCTTACCCAGGTAATGCCGATTAAGTTAAAGAAACCCGGGTAAGTCACCCAGTAGAAACCCAAAATAATTGGTTTATTCAAAATCCGTGTAAGACAATTACCCGTGTATTGTACCAACCTTTGGAGGTGGTTATTGCCATTTAAAGAACATGTCGCAATCCAGTAGAAACGGTACCGATTATTAGAATCCGATTATCATAATGCATTGCCGCGCAAAAGGTCAATCAACCTGTACTTTCCGTACATCCGGTGTGCACGGTATTTCATCAAGTGAAACCAAAAATAATCAGATTGTGTGGTGGGTAGAAACGGACCGGTGTAAGTCCGACACGATATTCTTACACAGTAAACACGATCAGTTTATATTTTACATTTGAGTAGAAACAGGCTATATGTGTGTGTGTGTGAACTCTTGAGCTCTTCAAAAATATTATTTTTAATTTATGACCCGAGTTGAATATGATGATAGCAACTTGAGCTCATAAAAATAAGCAAATGGAACATTATATTTCTCAGAATTCCTCCTTCATTAACCCTAACCTGCCTCAGTCCAACAAAATCCAACAAGCAAAAATCAAGAGATTTGCCATGTCAAAATATGTCATAGACAGGGGATATAATAATGGGCACTAAATGGCTGCCATGGCAGGCTATACTTGGTGGCTTGCCATAGCTGGACATTGGATCGGGATGCGATAGGCTGGGGTTCGAATTCCAAAGGGAAATTTTTGTATGATGCATTCGGATTTAGATAGTTTTTAAGCCTTTGGGAGTTAGGGTTAAGGGTGTGGGGCTGGTTCTGGAGGAGATGTACCTACTACTTTATGGCAGGATGAGGTTTGTGTGAAATACCTTGGTCAGTGGTCACTTAAGTGAAAAAGGTTATTAAAGTGTTAAAGCTTGCTTACATTACTAATTAACCAGTATAAACATACAATCTTAAACATGAACAAATACGATAAGGCGAAATCAGGTCCGAAGTTCACACATTTTTGCACTGGTCTAAAACACAGTGCAGAAAATCAGCAAACGCAACAGTACACTGGTAACTGTACTAGTATCAAAATATTTGTCTTCTTCTCATTGAATGAATTTGAATATTATCAATTCCACAAATTTCTGTTCTTCTTACAATCATGTCATGGATCTTAAACTCATAATTCTAATAACCAAAATCAAAACCTATTTCAGTTTTAATGGTGAAACATAAATATAATAGACTTTCTTAAAATATATGGTTACATAATTGGCTTCTTTTTGTGGAATGAGATGCATCATTAGATTCATAACAAGTTGCTAAGATCCCTGAAG
>JXSR01S003793.1:0-13400 GCA_000969725.1 Ophiothrix spiculata
TATGTTTTATATAATTTTTATTGTACAGGGTGGACCAATAAAAGTGTTATTGAAGTTCAATGTTGCGTAACTTAAAATTGGAAAATAATTCAAGAATAATTTTTATATATTCATAAACTATGGTATCTTGTCCATGTATGTTGAAAATTTCATGTCAAACAAAGCTTGCATTGAAAAGTTATTGACATTTGCGCAAAAAACACCAATTTCCACTTTGTCCACGGCCGGGAATACTTTAATGTTCGATAGAATCATAATTAGGTCTACAATCAGCATGGTTTTTACTTCTTTATGATGTTGATGCTTATCATCATCATATTAAAGGTGCATACCATTGACTGAGATATTGCATCACAATAATAAGTATGGTGTACTTCCATTTAATCTAAAGAATTTATTGGGCGCGGAGTTCAAATTGGCGGCAAAGGCAGTGTTTGTATTTGGTCGTTTTCATACCACATGATAACATTGGTTTGGTAAGGCGGTAAGAGGAGGAAGTTTGCAAGTCTCGAGAGAACATTATTTTATTGTTGAAGGTTTTTTATGCAGAACTGGTAGCTAGCTACGCGGCCGGCTAAGATAACTCTGTAAATAGTCTGTGTAGATGGTACAGGAATTAGAAATGATGTAATCAGAATATCTTTGTAGTTTTCTGGGGTCAAAGTCCCAACCCCAACCGTTTTGAAATCTTCATATTATTATACGCTTTAATAGTAAGGGCATAAAATGAATTTTTTGAGCTTTTAAAGTTTTTTGAAGTTTGGCAGTTTCAAAATCTGATGATGCCATGTCCTACCCCCCTGATTTGAATATATCAAAATAAAATAGCTACACATGGCATCCCACTCAAACCCACTGAAGTAGCACCCCCTGTCAAATTCAAAGTGGGTTGAGGTGAGGATGGAATCAGGAAGTTCCCCTTGAATGCCAGTAATTGATGATACAGTGTGTCCCAGAATAAACCTTACAATCTTTGCATGCAATTTTCATGGGTTTAACGGATAGTTCGAAAGTATGTAGAGGTTGCATTTTATAGCCCATGAATTGAACTTTCAGAAACTGTTTGTTTCATTTCAATCGGTAATGTACAACAAAAGTTATGCTTTGTCAAATAATTAAATGTAAAATTTGCTGGTCCAATTTCACGAGTTTGCAAGTTCCCCTTGAATGAAGCTCTATTGAGTATTGTTATTAATCTGTCCACTCAACCGTAAAGATGTTTACTTATTTACTACGCACATGCTTTCTTTTATCTATGCTGAAAAAAATGACCAAATTTGATGTAAAAATAAGACAGATATGATAAGTTTTCCAAGGTGACTCATTTTGAAGTCCATTCAGAAACACCCTTACTTTATGGTCAATAATCATGAAATTGGACCAGACAAAAATCCACCCAAAAGTTTGATACAACATAACTTTTGTTGTATACTACTGATTGAAATGAAACAAACGGTATATAAAAGTTCAACTCATGGGCTATATAATGCAACCTCTACATACTTTCTGACTATCCCTTAAACCCTTGAAAATTGCACGCAAAGATTGTAAGGTTTATTCTGGGACATACTGTAATTGCCCAGCTGCTAGAACCACATTCAAAAAGTGCAATTTATGAGCTCTATGTGGGAGCATAATTTGGATGATGATAGAATTTCAACAGATTTGGCAATCTGTGTCCCAATTTAAATTTAGGTTAGCAACCATTTTTTTTAGCTCACTTCACTACTGCGAACCGTAGATTCCTGGTCAGACCTAGGTTGTACGTGAATTTGGTTGTCGATCCATACTCGTCCTCGTAGTTTTCTCCGAACACTTTGTTTTCCTCCTGCATCGAAAATCGAAAATTCTTTCCATTATTCTGTCTTTCACACCTTAGAGGCATCCCTTGAATTTAATGCATATGCACTATTGGGATAAGCCTGGCTTACAGCTAAATGTTATAAA
Source organism: Ophiothrix spiculata (assembly GCA_000969725.1). Taxonomy (NCBI): domain Eukaryota; kingdom Metazoa; phylum Echinodermata; class Ophiuroidea; order Amphilepidida; family Ophiotrichidae; genus Ophiothrix; species Ophiothrix spiculata. The sequence goes on from JXSR01S003793.1 coordinate 1,948, forward strand.
TAAAAATAAATAAATCAACGTATAGAGACCAAATATAAACCTGGCCCATAGCAAAAAGTACTTTCCAGGAGACTTCCAGCAGGTAGTTAATTTGCATTTGAAAAATCCATTAGACCTCATGGAGACTCTCCCGGTAGTGTCCTGGACACTTTTGAGGCAATTCTAAGTATTTTTATGGAGTATCCAGCAAATCCTGGATCAGTCAACATGTTCCGAAAGAGAGACAGGAGGTCTTCAAGAGGTCTCTCAAGCCCGGGGGGGGGGGGCACCCAACTTTGGTTTGGGCAGGGGTGTGTGGCCCCGATATCTGAAACCCTAGTCTAGGGAACGGAAGATTGACTCCGAAAAGGGGGTCTAGAGAACTGAAGAGACAAAAAAATGACACTTCAGAACTAGTTTTTTGGGCAAAATTTGGGCTCTGGAAGCAAAAATTTTGCTTGAAATGGGGGTCTTAGGAACTAAATTTCGAAAAATGAGGCTAGGGAACTGAAATTTTTTGAAAATAAGGCTTGCGAACTAAAGGGTTGTGCTTGAAATGGGGGTCTCAGGGAGCGGCAGACAGGGCGTGAAAAGGGGGTCTTGAGGGCGGCACATACCCGTATCACCTTTCTATGTCAGTGCCCCCCCCCCCCCCGGGTCTCAAGGATGTCTTTGAGAGATCTCTCATGGTCTCTGAGAGACCTCAAGGAGGTCTTTGGGAGGTGTCCTGGATTTGTCACATGCAAATTAGGTATCCAGGAGACCTGAGTACTTGAGGTCAATCTGTATTGACAATGTCAGCCTTGAGATTACCAGCATATTGTGTTGACAATGTCAGCCTTGAATGATTACCTGCTGTTGTTGTCAAGTATGCCCAATCAATAATCATTGAGAGTAATCAATAGACCACTTTCGTATGTCCCATAATGCATCTTGAAAGTACCACAAATACAGGACCTTGTGACGTAGCTTGCGCAGTCGAGTAGTGCGCAATCATACGCAATGCGCAGAACTTCAAATATGGTAGACTGAGCAAGCTACTTCATAAGGTCCCGTATTTGTGGTACTTTCAAGATGCATTATGGGACATATGAAAGTGGTCAATCTTATGGCCTTGTTTGGCTTGTGCAAATTGGGAGTAAGCACAGGGAGTGGTCGACTAATGGTTTATTCAGAGTCTTGTCGGCCAGTCCACGCGCAGTCTTTACATGCGCTATGCACAAGGAATAGCGCTTGTACAAGACTGTGTTGATGGGCATCGATCGATGCATATCGTCAGACTCTGAATCCACCATTATACAGCCATTTCTTAAATGTACACAGAATGAGTAGTCCTTATGTGGAATGTGACTAAAACACGAGTTCTTGAACAACTTGTATAAGGGATCGCTTCAGAACCCAACCGGCGGTCAACCGCCCGGAACCGGCAGTTCAGGGCGGTTGCTATTGTTTAGAACAATATCAACCGGCCAGAACCGGCGGTTCCGGGCGGTTGACCGCCGGTTGAGTTTTGAAGTGGTCCCTAAACACTAGATCTCAACACCTCACTGATGGAGAAGCTTCTTTGGTCTTGAAATTATCTGGGAAAATAGTTCCAGTGACACCAGTAGAAGTCTTTAATCGTCAACTATATGTTTACTGTAAACAGCAATATTTTCAGACTCAGTAATTTTTGCGCTTAGGTCAATTTTGAATCCTTTTGGGCGTTTTAATTTTCACGCTTTTTTATGCAAACCGAGCTGAGTGCAAAAATTGTGAAAATAAATGTACCGTAAAATATATCACATATACAGTAACCTGCATGTATTTACATACATCTTGAATTTTGTAAATGTTCACAGGTGTGACTCAGCAGATTTCAATAATATCAGATAGACTTGGTACAGTCCTTGATAATGTCAAATTCATCACTCAGCAGGGATTGGATACTGATTGCATCATTCTAGACTTGGAAAAGACTACACAAGACATTCATCCACAACATATGGAGGTAATGTATTTGCTTCTTTGAAAGGGATCGAGCAGATTGTGTGGCAGGCATTTTACCCGGGAAGGGGGGGGTCTTCAAAAAAAATTTGTACAGGTATGTGCCTGCTGGACTCCGAAAAACTGACCATCTCTATACCTATTTTGGCACAAAAACCCACCCATCAGTATACCAATTTTAATGGAAAAGGAGAAAATTTGGTGCTTTTTTTTTGCAAATTTTCCCAAAAGCACCCAATTTAAGAAAATTGGGTGCTTTCATCTGAGATGAAAAACACCCCATTGATATACTAAAATTCTGGAAAAATCACCCCAAAAGGCAGGCACATATACGTATACCTTGTCAATGTAAGTAACCCCCCTGGGCATTTTACCACTTGTGGGACCAGTTTAAAAGATCTGTGTATCCCCACGCCAATGCCAACAACAACCTGCATGGCCTTTCCATCATCTACAGATTCTGTGGAATGCCATCCCACAGCAGTGTGTCTCCAGGCTGATCACCACCATTATACGATCTCTTCGATCATCAAGTCAGCTTGCCCTTCAGCCCGGACCACTTGTCAAAACATCGTCCTATGGTGATCGGGCTTTTGAAGTGGCAGCTCCCAAGCTCTGGAACAGTATCCCTCACACTATCCGCACTGCTGCTTCAGTTTCTCAATTCAAAGCTACTCTTAAAACTCATTTGTTCCATTAACTGCTTCTTTGCATGTTGCAAATTTGTTTTTTGGTTTCTGTAGAGTATTTGTAAAGTATTGTGTAGAGTATTCTATGTTTTGCGCATTGAAACCTTTGTATTTTGCGCTTTAGAAATGTTGTTAATTATTATACGTTACTGAACTGCAGACTCAATAATTGTGATTTTGTGAAATTTGAATAGAGCAGATTTTGTCTTCGATTTGAGATTTAAGAATTTATTACTAATATTTATGAAAATGCCTTCCATAGCTTCCTCATAGACTTATAGGTCCGTATGCACAAAAGAGGTTTAAGACTTAGACCAGTTTAAAGTTAGACCGGGTCTAAGTCAAAATTACTACCGTCATAAAGGAACCTTTTGAAGCATTTTTGAAATGAAAAAGCTTTAAAATGTGAAAGATTCAACCAAAAAAATTTCAGACAACACAAAATATGACAATATTGGTTGAAGAAAATATATTTAGCTGTGATACAAAATTTGACTTAAACCAGGCCTAACTTTAAACCTGGTCTAACTCTTAAACATCTTTTGTGCATACTGACCTTCTACAGCTTGCTATGCCTTCCATACCCTCAAACTGGAATTGAGGGCCTAAATAACAACTGGAATTTGAATCCTGAATTGAATTCTGACTGGAAATGTCCTATTTGGACATGCCTTCCATAGGGTGGTTCGGAATACATCCAGAATAGCCCAATTTCAATGATAAAAAATAATACTCGATCAGGTTGTTTCTTTTGTCAGAGTTTCCAGATTTCTTTATTCCAAATATGTATGTGGTCCTGAGATCAGTGTGAATCTGGAATGGGCTATTCCAGTTAAAATCCATATACCCCCTATGGAAGACATTACCTTAACCTCTCACACAGGGTGTGTGAATTTTAAATAGAGTCACAAATTTAGATTACCCCATTTGAAATTCACACTCCCTGTGTGGGAGGTTAAGGTAATGTCTTCCATAGGGGGTATGTGGACTTCAACTGGAATAGCCCAATAAAAAAGGGGGATAGGGTAGATGGGTAAATCACACATTTTATTTTATTGCGTCAGGATAAGTGCTCTTGGTATTTTCAGATCTACAGCCAAAACCCACTTGCTGTATTTTCTTGTAAGCATTAGTTTTACCCCTGAACCCCTCCAGGGACTCCTGATTTGGCAACAGGACCCGCAACCATGAGTCATAAGGACATTGGTTGCCCTCCAGAGCTTTTTTCAGAGAGGGTCAGTCGGTCGTTTTTTGTTTTTGTTTTGTTTTTTTTAATTTTTTTTAAATACTATTCTGCGGACTGCTAGGTCGATCGGCCGCTCCAGCCTTCACAACTTCCCCGGCAACATCAAAATCAAAACAATCAAATACTTCTTGTAGTGATTTGGGACATTCTAAACATTTTGAGGGTTGAATATCGAAAAAAAGCGAAAATATAACATTTTTTTTGTAGTTTTCGGCCAGTTTTGCATATTTTGTTAGAAAAAAAAAATCAATAAAAAAAAGTTTGGGTCGGGCTGAAAAATAGGGTCAGTCGGTGGAAGGCAACCAAACAATTTTGTTTTGGCCTAAGGGCTTTGCTTGTTGTACACTTAACAATATTCCTTATTTTTTCCTGTTTCATACAAGTGAGCTTCATCCTGAAATTCTCTTAAAATTTCAATAAAAAGACAAGACTATATCAGTTCTTCAAGTTATTTAACTGCTAGAAGTGACTGTTCACTATATACAGCAGTACTCTGGTCCTAGAGTTTATGATGTATTTTGACATACGGTAACGGTACCAAGGAAGGTTCCCCTACTCTTATTTCGAACAGCCGTAGCTTAGCCCGTGACGTTCTTTTACATCCGACAGTGTGTCAGGAACACTTCAGATGGGAATGACGGCTTTACGTGCCCTGCGAAGCACGAAGCAAGCAGAGTAAAGTTTCTTGCTGATACATTTCTGTATCAAACTTGAGAAACAGCTTATTCAATTAGATTAAAATTTAATATTTTCTTGTAAAGTGTTTATGCTTTGATTTTTTTTTGTCGTTGAATTCTGTTTTTTTTTTCATATAACATTATGAAATTTATGTATATTTTATTCCTTTAGGTTGTTGACATGGTTCTTGGCAGCTTCTGTAAATCATGTCTTGCAGCAGGATTATTAGCATCACAAACAGGAAGCACAAATGCATTATGGGCCAATCAGTTTGTTGCCATGCTAAGCAAACATCAGACCATTCATGGAGCATTGTATCATAGGCTATGGAGCCTGGCCAGAGATCAGGTAGATTAATATCTTTCAAATCACCCTTCAAATGTGTTTTATTTATTATAAGATCATATGGGCAGTGAAAATACCAATGCATAAAACTGTTGCTTTTTCTTAACAAATTTAGTAATCAATATCTATAGAACTTTAATTTAACTTCAACACTACACAAATTTATCGCCATAGATATTATATGACGTCAAAAGTTATGTTCCGCTCCTGGCCTTGGGCTGAAGCAGATTGACCCAAATAGAATCCAGATCCAGTCATTTGTCCCGATTCAATTTGAGGTCCTTAGTTCTAATGTGTTTGCCCTTCAGAATCCTCCACAAGAATATGGGGTTTTGTCCAACACTTTCATGTTATCAAAAGGGGATCAGCCAACACTTATTTCCTCCATTGTTCGTTACTGGTGTGGAACCCCAATTGACACTTTGTTCCTTCTTTTCTATTAGTTCAGCATCACTCCTTTTCTCGACCTTGCATATAGAATTGCAGTGTTTCTAGTACAACTCAAGATCAACCAACACTTATTCCTCCATTGTTCATTAGTGGTGTGGAACCCGTATTGACCTTATGTTGCTTCTCTTGTCTCTCATTTCAGTACCACTCCTTATCTCGACCTCACATATATGGAATAGCAGTGTTTCTAGTACAACTCAAGATCAACCAACACTTATTTCCTCCTTTGTTCATTACTGGTGTGGAACAACAAGTAAGTAAGATTACCAACAAAATCAAACATGTAAATTTTCTCATTTAACTGAGTACAGAATGATTTAGAGAATAAAAGATGAGATTTATTGTTTTGCCTGTCATCTATTGTCTTGTAATGGATGGGCGTACATTATTTTGAGTAATGGGTGCCCCGTAGAGGAAAAACAATAAATTGTCATCTTTTATTCCCATTCTTAGTCACAAATTGAGACATTTATAAACCAAAAACGATGTAAACCCGACATTAATTTTTTGTTCTGTAGGCTGATGGTTCTCTACTCGGCCATATCAGTAGAGGCATGAAGCACCATACAAAGGCATGGATGGCGTTCTCTCTGCAGTAAGTAGCAATAGCATAAAGGCCAAACGGACTGTTAGGTCGATCGGCCGCTCTAGCCTTCACAACTTCCCCGGCGACATCAAAATCAAAACAATCAAATACTTCTTGTAGTGATTTGGGACATTCTAAACATTTTGAGGGTTGAATATCAAAAAAAGCAAAAATATAACATTTTCGGTTTTCGGTAAGTTTTGCATATTTTTTTTTACAAAAAAACAATATTTTTCAATAAAAAAAGTTTGGGTCGGGCTGAAAAATAGGGTCGGTCGGTGGAGGGCAACCAAACAATTTTTTTTTTTGGCCTTTAAAGGTTGTGATTTTTTGGAATTTTGTGCTCGGTATTCCCAGAAATATTTCGAGTGGGATTCAGGAATTCCGTTTGGTTTTGTCGCTTATATATTCAAGACACTGAAGCAAGGGTTTAGCTAGAGAGCCGTCCAACTGTCATTTGGTTGGCTGATCACGAAAATGGACACCCTGTAAAATGCAAAGTTTGTCTAAAAATGCATCCAAAAATGTGTTTTACGATATGAAATTCAATGTTTAATGTTAGTATTAGAATTTATCTTCAGTAATCATCATCATCACAAAATCTGATCAATTTATGTACGTTGTGGACTTCAAAATGGCCTTTACAGCGTTGTGTCTTCGTTTGTTTGCCAAAAGGTCGCCATGTTGGTATAACTTAATCATCGTCTTCTTTGTCAAGTATGAATATTAATCATGCTGATGTCGCAATGTTTTGATTAAAGTCGGCCTGTTTGCCCAGCCGCAAATTTTGACGCCCTACTTTCAATTCCTGGCTTAAACCCTTGCATTGAAGTCTATACAAAATGAGCTATTCCAGTTTAAGTCTACACACCCCCTATGGAAGACATTACCTTAACCTCCCACGCAGGGAGTGTGAATTTCATTCAAATGGGGCAATCTAAATTGGTGAATTCATTTCAAATTCACACTCCTTGTGTGGAAGATTAAGGTAATGTCTTCCATAGGGGGTATATGGATTTTAACTGGAATAGCAATAATGTTCAACAGGATCTGTAAGTAGCATTTTAGTGCTCGAGATTCCCAACAATATTTCAGGTGGCATTCTGGAATCCTGTGTGGTTTTGTTGTTTATAATTTTAAGACATGGAAGTTCATGAATACAAAATGTTGAATGGAAGCTGTAAGGTTATATCCCAACAACATCTTGCAGTCTTAAGTTCTCAAAAAATGTTTTGAAAATAACATATCTTAGGCCAAAAAAAATAAATTGTTATGTAGCCCTGAGCGACTGACCCTATTCAAAAAATAGGATCGGGAAAGCACCCAATTTTGCTCAGATTGGGTGTTTTTTGAAAATAGTGGAAAATACACCAAAATTTGGTACTTTAATTAGGTGCTTTTAAAAAAAATAATTAAAAAAAAAATATTTTCCGACCAACCGACCGACTCAATTTTTCAGAAATCCCACTTGAGGGCAACACAACAATTAATTTTGTTGGCTGTATTTAAAACCAAACAGGCCCACAAATGGGATGCTTGTCAAGTTTTTTTTTCAAACATCTCACATGTGAGTATTTAGTAATTTTGCATTATTGGCTTTATGCAAATCATTTTCAGGATTCAAGTAAGCTTGATTTCGTCCTGTGCTGGAACGGGATTTACTAACAACCTTTAATAATCACTATAGACAAATTGCAAGTGATGGAGCTTTGCAGTCTTGAATACACGTGACGAAAACTGGACAAAGTTGGGAAAAATCATTTGTCTGATTTGCCCATATTAGAAATTCTGAAATTACAAGCACTTGTCAAGATTGCTTAACAAAGTGAAAAATCAATATATCCCTTGATAGTTCCTATGTTTTCTATATTGATTTGTGGCACATTCATTTGGCTGTAATTCCATAGGTGCACTGGCGACTTTGTTGGTTTTGCATGGAAATATATTTCCATGGTTGGAGCAAGTCACAAAAGATGATTCCCTTGGGAATGGAGCTAAAAAGGTTGGTGTGGTTGGGTAGGGGGATGTATGGATCCCCATGTTAACCTGACCGGTGCTGAATCTGATTATTATAACCAGTGTTCCTGCTAAGGCTGTATGGCACCCCATTTGCGCAAGAGCTGGGAGGATCTGTGCAAACCAATTCTGGAAAAAAATGTCTAAACAATGCTTTTCCTTGCTTTTTAAGGTAGCTCTAACGGCTATTTACACATGTCAGAAAATTAGATATAAAGTGAATAGCTTTTAGGAATGGGAACCAAAACCTATTTCCATTTAAAGAAAACCCTTCAAAGGTAACATATATCAGGTTTTATAATTTTCGGCGGATTTCTTATGTTTTTCTTTATTTTTTGAAAATTCCCTAAAAAATCATTTTTTGAATTTTCATGTCAAGAGGGAATGTGCTATGACATTCAAATTTTAGGGGCTGGTGAAGGATCACAATAGCTAAATTCTCTCGTGGGCTTTTTGCCAGAAAGTGTTTTATTATCAAGAAAAATGATTTTTTAGCTCCTAAATTTAGGCATATTTTCAAACACCTATGAAATTTTCTAGAAATACTTTAATTTTAAAAGCCAACGAGAGATTGATGCAAATTTGAACACACGTTCAAAATATAATTCTTTGTCTCTTTTGGGCAATTCAAATATTTAATTAATGATGTTTGAATATGTTTGCATGTTGACTATAATTTAATGTCTTGTATATATTATTTTTATATAATTTCTTGTAAATATTTCTAAATTATGTTATATATGTATTACAACTAAAACAGGGCCTTCTAGAATAGCAGTGCTTAGCCACTGAAGAAGCTACCCTGTATAATGAAAGCTTAAATAAATAAAAAAACAATAGGAACACTTAACCATGAAAAGTAACCACCTCAAGTAATACAAATTCAACTTCATTTCCACCTATTTTTATTCAGGTTTTCTACAAATGTTATCAGCTTTGCCCTACAAACCAGTGATGATAAATCATCAGATAAACCTTGTGATGGATCAGCTGTGATACCAGCACAGATCATTAAAATGGTAAGGACTCGGCCATTTATTTTATTTAAAATCATTCGAATTGTAAAAATAAAATAAATAAATACTGGGGATTTATAGTGCCCTATGCCTCCCAGATTTGTAATTCCACTCGGCCTCTGCACACTTTACAGGTGTTCGCTGACCACTGTGGTCCAAGTAAGCTCCACTCCACACCAAGCATCATTTTAGGTTCTGCTACAACCTCTAGGGGCGCTGAACCTTGATCAGCCCACATACGCACCATCGCTGCCCGGATCACCTCCCCGAGTTTCGTACGGGTCTCCACGAGACAATTAGCAGTTAGTTCCTTGTCCAAGGGAATATCAAAGCACACTCAACTTTTTGGCACCAGCGGGGTTCGAACTCAGGACCCTCTGCACTGCAAGCGAGCGCCTTACTGATTGAGCTAACTTGACTGCTAAATTCAGCTAACTTGACTGATAAATTGTAAAACAATTTTATGAAATGAATTTAATAATGGATGGCATAGGTGGAGACATATTTTCGAAAATTAGTGGCTCTTCATATGTGTTGTTTTGAGTACATTTTTTGTTACTACAGAGATATTTACTCATTGCAGATATGCCACTTTTCAGGATTTTTCCAAACTCAAAATTTACCGTTTTTATTTATTTTCTGGCCTTTTTCAGCCTTTTTGCTGAACTTTATGCACATTTTCAGGATTTTTTTGAAAGTTTCAGAATTTTTAGTGATATCTCTGTCATTGGTAACTTCTACATGTCCACTATCATTTTGTTAATTAAAAAAACATATGTTAATGACTTCAATGTCAGTTCATGCCGTTATATCCCTTTTCACATTAATGTCTTTATTCTTTCAGTTTTGTTATTTGCATCAAAGGCTGTGTCGAGGCTTCCAGCACCATGAGATTGAAGAATCTAATGAGCTTATGAAGTCAGCTGGGGCAGTGTACCATAGTGAGACATTTCAAGCTTCTCTTGCAACGGTTGATAAGGTAAGTTAGATACACTCCCGGTCAAAAGTGTTTGCGCACGCTTAAATAGGGGTAAAAATATAATTATTATATCAAACGACCAATACTCTGGAAAAAATTCATGTTTAATGTATCCAAAATATAAGTACTTTATGTTTCCTCTGATGTTCGATCTTCTATAACCATAAAAATGGTTGATTTCCTAGAACATATACAAATGCATCACACCCATTTTTTGATCAATCAATCAATCAATCAATAATCTGAATGATACAAGTACTTGCATAACATGCATACTCCATGAAGGAGTCTATTTTTACAGGGGACCCACGGCTTTATGTGACTGTACGACCATGAAACAAGTAGAGTAACGTTTCTTGCCCAAGGAAACAAGGAGACGAAAACCGCCCGGCCCGGGGCTCGAACCCAAAATCTCTGTATTACGAGACCTGTACTCTAACCTGTACCTATGAAGTTTATTATTCAATGCTCGCTATCCCCAAATAGCTGTAATGAACATTTTCAGGTAATAAGTTTTCCAACAAATGTGCAGTTATGTATTTAAACTCTGTTTTTTGTTAGTGCAAATAAATGCACCATGCTAAATAATGTGTATGTATACGCATGTTAAGAATTTGGCAAACGTGTAAAAAATGTGCGAAATGATTCAAGATCTGCAAAAGTATAGTTACCTGTTTAGGCACGGTTCCCAATTCATGACTAAAGCTTTTGAGTCATACGAAATGGTTTGACGCAATTGTGATGCTGAAAATATTGAGTCAAGATTCAAAGACAAATGCATCATAGTGTATTTACTGATGCAGAAAAATTGCGCCAGGGCCTATATTATTATATAGACCATTTCAAAGAAGGTAGTTATGCGTTTTTTCCTCATATTTTTGCGTCGTGACTCAAAACACATTTCGTCATGGTTGTTGCGTCAAGCCCTCTTGTATGTCAGAAGACATTCCGTCATGAATTGGGAACCGTGCCTTAGATGCTGCTCATCTCAACAAGATTAATTTATTTAGAGAATAAAAGATCAGATTTATTTAGTTTGCCTGTCATCAATCATCTCATAATGGATGGGCTTATGACAGGCAAAACAATATTATCTTTTATTCTCATTCTTAGTCAAAAATTTGAAACATTTTAAGATCAAGAATAAAGGCAGTTATTTGCAAAAAACAATAGATACCATTATTGGAAAAACATACACCCCTATTCAAAAATAAACCAATCCAATTCAATTAAATTGTTAAAGTCCTCAGAATACGAATCCAATATAAATGGTACTCTCTCAGAAAATTTTCAACTCCTTTCAGGAGCCTTGGTCGTTCTGGTCTGATGTGTTTCTAGAAGCTGGCAACACCAGTAGTTGGTCTTGATGACGTAACCAAATTACTGGGTTGCTGTTTGGTGAGGAACTGGTCGTAGATCCTGTCTAACTTATAAGCCCCCTCAAATATATTTATATTATTATTACAGTTATCGCTCAGGGAAT
>JXSR01S003793.1:26583-36673 GCA_000969725.1 Ophiothrix spiculata
GATAAGACGATCAATTACTTGGCTTCATGGCTCGGGCGGCCCGAGCGATCGCTCGTCTCTATATTGATTATGCCCCTAACAGACTCGCGGGGAAGGAGTTGTGGCGAACCAATCTCCGATAACAAATTGTGTGGAGTCTGGCCCAAACGCTTCATAGGAGAGATGGGCACTCCGAGCCATGTAATACAGGCCATCTCCTTTACCTTTTTCCCCAATAGGTAGCTAAGTTTGCAGTAGAGTGCCTGATAGCCTATATATCCTGGGACATGATTCAACACAACAGGGCCCCGCAGTTTGAGAGTCTGACTACCATATGGCAAATACCAGGAGTTTTGGATGCTTTTAGTGGTGAGTCCTAGAGTATATTTTATGTTTTCCCATTACAATCAAAACTGTCTATATATTTCAAGTCAAAAGGGTGGAATACAGAAACTTTGATTATCACAGAGAGTGTTAGAAATATGTTTCTTAGGCGCTGCATGGAGCACAATTAGGCCATAACTTTGTGCGACCAGCCACAACCTGACTACAGCCTTAATTTTCTAAGATGGCATCCTTAGACTTGATTATGCACCTCTAAATAATTTCAGAACATGTAATGAATATTTAATATTTTACAATAATCTTGAGGTAAACAATCAAACCTACGGTCGCCATTTTGGAAAATTAAGGCTGCGGCCGGTCGCACAAAGTTGTAGCCTAATTGTGCTCCATCGACTTATATGTGTCCCGTCATATCAAAAGGTACTTTAAGGTCGGCAAAATCAAAATTGATTTTTTTGGTCTTATCTGAAAGCTGCGATTTTAAGCTTTAAAATGACCCCTTTGCTTTTGGTTATTGAATGTTCGGTTGCGAAGCTACACCCAAATTGGTAAAGGCATCGAGCTGATTCGGAAAACGTTAGTTCTGAGAAAATCAAGTTTAAAGTTTTTGTACATAGTAAATCTTGAATGGAGAGAGGATTTTTAGCTTGGTTTTTAATACACTTTTTTGGCCTGTATCTCGTAATTTACTATGCCGGTATTAAGGTACCTTTAGATATGACGGGGCACATATGTTCTTAGGGGCAGCTTCAACTGCCTGCCGATAAATGGTAGACAACCGCTGGTTGAGTTTTGAAGCGGCCCCTTGTTAAAACTGAAATTTTTTTCGTGGATATTATCAGTCACCTAGTAGTAGAAAAACAGAAGAAATTACTAATTAATAAGAAATCATTCTGGACTCCCCATCACAACTTGAGTGATGTTGCAACTCGATCACTGTGCATAATGTGAACTCGCTTATTTCTTATAGAGCTGTAGGTTTTTATCGCAAATTTCAGAATGAGCATAGGTATCCAAAACTATCATGCAATGTCGAAGAGATTATTGATGCAATTGCAATTTTTTTTAAATACCCTTACCAAAGTGGATGCCTGCACTAGGCATGCCATAGACCTGCATTAATAGGCCATCCAATAGAATTTGTTAGGCCATCCATTAGCTTTCAAATGCATTAAGAACAGGCCTGCCACAAGCCTTCCAGAAGCCTGCCATAAGCCTTCCACAAATATTAAAATTAGGGCAGGCCTGTGGATGGCCTGCCATACATACTAGCCATCCTTATCATACCACTAAGAGAATTTATGACCATATTTAGAAAAGTCGCTGCCGTGTCAGACGCACTTATATCATGTCACTGAGCGCGTCGGAACGTTGCATTTTCAATTTGTAGGGATGCGCAGTACTATGTAGAGTAATACGTTCACCAAAAGTGGTTCGTTTTTGTTAATATTTGTGAAAGAAAGCTTAAAAAGTTGAACAAACAAATAAATAAATAGTTAAAAAAATAAGATTGACTTAGTGGTATGATAGATTCGTTATTTGGTTCTGATATGTTATGGGAAATACTCGTACACTCATTGTCATCATCCAGGCTCAGCTGCGCTTCGCCCGGATCCGGATATGACACGTCGCGCACGAGTATTTCCCATAACATACCTGTGCTTCACCCAATAACTAATAACATCGGCATGCTTTTTAGCCATCCACAGGCATGCACGCCTGACACTTTTTTAGCCTTACACAAGCAGGCAGAGACCTGCTAAAAAGGGCTACCTTGCCCACAATGTAGACTAGGCTAGGCGCGTAATAAGGCTAATATAAAAATACTGTAGCCCTATGTCCAATTAATAGGCTAATGAAAAAGTAATCTTATATCAGGATCCTTTGACCCATATCCAAGCACTCTGCATTTTGTTGTTGTTGCTGAAAAGGTAAGTTTTGCCAAGTACTTATTCAAAATTTACAAGTCCTCCAGCATTGTATAATTAGGGTTGGGCAAATCACCATACTTTTTTTGGGATGGGTGGTTTCTATGGCCAAATTTGTCGTAGAATCCAAAAACGGCAAAAATTTTGACATCCGATGAGGTCTGACGTCTCTAATCGTTAAAAATTCAAAATGGCCGCCAAAATACCACATTTTTGTGCAAATGATACATTTTTTGATAAAATGCTACATCTAATATGTCTACTTATAGGTTTTTGATGGCAAGAAATACAATTTTGACATTTAAAACTTAATAAGACATACCTATAGGGAGTTTTAAGCATATTCTGTGATTTCTACCCCCATTTTGGGCCAAAAAATGTTGCAAATCAACAATTTGTAGATTATATTTTGTTAAGTTAGCAAGACCATATCAGCAATTAATGAGTTTAACCATTATTTTTGTACACACTGCAATCAGTAACGCATTTATGTCATTTGCCACTTCTGATTCCGTCTTAACAGCATTCAGAATTGATTGTCTTAGTTCCTTACTTGAAAATTTTTCTATTCTAAATCTGCCGTCAACCATTATTCGCCTCATTTGACGAATGTCTGGTGCCACTGTAGCTCTCAGGTACCCCATTTCAGAAATAAGTTCCTTATCGGTCATCTGATCTCAATTGAGTCGGGTGTCACAGGGCCCTGATGCGCCTTGCACATAGCCAATAGTTTCATAGTTTTGACCAGTTTCTTCTTTTTGAGTTCTTCTTTTTTTAATAATGCTAGCCTTTTAGACATTTTGACCGTTTGAAGGTAGTTGTTCTCGATTTCTTTTACATCAGATACATTGCTGGAGGTACGAGCCCATTTCCATTTTGCATGTTTTTCTTCTGAGCTCAGCTTGGAAAACAAAGGATCAGAAAATAAGCGATTGGTGGTTACTATGATTTTGCGATAGTGAGTTTGCACTAAACGTTGACCCACCGCTGGCGGTAATCTGAACATCAAGTTTTGCAAATTCTGATTCGCAGCCCAAATTTGTCAAAGGTGCATATTCCATTTTTTCTTTGTTGATGTTTGCAGTGCCGTCATTGGGGTTGAAATAAGACATTTCAGAGAGCTGTCTGTCAAGTGTTTCAATGACTTCCTCAAGGACTGCTGCATACAGCCTGCTCTGGCCATCATCAGCACTCAGCGCTGAATCTTTGCTGCTCAGAAAGTTTCTGTTCAAAGAATAGACGTATTCCTTTCCAGTTTCATTTACTTTTATCTTCCTCGTTGCCTCGACCATATATCCCCAGTAGATCCATAAGTGGGAAAAGCATCTCCAAGCTTTGCATAGATGTTGGCACAACATAGAAACCAATCGTTTTTAATGTAGGTTGATACAGCTAGGACCAACTTATTTGCATTGACATCTACAATAGCATCAAAGAAGTCTGATTGTTTGCGGTTTAGACATTCCTTGTAAAAGCGATATTAGCAATACGACCAAATCTGTTGGCTGTAAGCCCAAGTTGAATCCAGTGTAGTCCCAATACGTCACAGACGGCGGATATAAATGATCAGGAAATTGCTGCCCGGGCAGGCCACGCTCGGTGGCTTGGCATAGCTGGACATTGAAACGGGATAGCGGGGGTCGGGGGCTCGAATCCCAGGGGGAACCGGGGGGAACCCGAAATTTTTGCATGACGTATTTGGACTTAGACTGTATTTAAGCGTGCGAGAGTAAGGGTTATGGAGTTTTTGAACTCCAATATTCTGTTCCGTGTTCCTGAAAACTTTATCTGCTGCATTGTCGGCTCCAAGTATAATATGGGCATTGCATTTTAGTATGTTGTCCTTAGCCACACCCAGATTTTCTAATAGTGAGGAACAGTCGCCTGCACAGTCAGTCATCCAAAAATCAATTGAACTCTTTACGTCGTCAATTTCCAGGTCAATTTCACAATCGGAAAGAATCTTCAATTTGAGCTCATACGCTGCTGCTCCCTCAGCCCCAGCATGACTAATGTTTTCTGAATAACCAGTGGTCATTGTCTTGCGAGACATATGTGGACCAGAAATTGTAATGTGATCAGTTTTCACATCATACAGCTTATGTCCTGCGCTGCTTTGGTCGAATCATCTAAGCCTACTGTGACCACATTGTCACCTTTATTGACAAGTTCCTCCGCTACCATTAAAAGATTCATATAACTGGCATCCTCTAAATACCTATTTATTGTCCGATGACTTGGGTATACATAGATGCGTTTAGATGTACCTGCAGGTGATTCGGTATCGTCGCTGTCGCTTTCATAAATGCATTCACCAGTGGAATGATCTTCTGGTAGCTCCCATTGCTGACCAAATACAATGTTTGCTGTGTTCACCATTATCCCAGCAAGGTCAGCTGGAGTGACTTTGAAATCAGCTAAACACTGAACAGTACATCTCATAATTTCTTCATTTATATTCTTTCTGATACTTCGCACTTTGATTTTGGGAAATAATCATTTGGCTTTTCCGAACAAACAGGATCTTGGGTGGTTGTATTTGCTTTGCTTCTTGTGTTGATTTCATTTTCAAGGTACACGTTGTGTTGATAGGCATGAAGAACTGAAAATGTTTCCATTTCGTGTACATGTTACATTCTATGAAATGTTGTAATTCTGGACCTTCAAATATTTAGGGGCATTATAAAACAATATCATACAAGGTTATATATTTAAAACAATCTTAATAAGTAGAAAATATGAGTCATTGACCACTACTAAAGCCAATAACATGTTTGACTATGCTTGTTGGTTTAAAATTTAACATTTCTGCTTTTTGCTACAAAAAAGTAATATTCTGTGAGATTTTTTGAATAAAATATGTCAAATTCTGATCATGACTCATGCTGGGCTGTTTTAATCATGTTTTAAATATAAAATATGTAATCCTTGCCCTTAAAAACCCCTAAAAACATATATTTGAAGTCAATATTACTTCAAATTCATAATTTTCGCTGGAAAATCGGGTATTCTGGTGGCCATTTTGAATTTTTAACGATTAGAGACGTCAGATCTCATCGGATGTCAAAAATTTTGACATTGTTGGATTCCTCATCATATTTGGCCATAGAAACAACCCATCCTGAATTTAATTTCAGAAAAAAGTGTATATTTGCCCAACCCTAGTATAATATTTAAAGAATTCATTTTTCAATTTTTTTCAACAACAACAAAAAAACAAAACGTTTCTAAAGGTTATTTTTAGTGGCAACAAATGAAACACTTAACTGATGTGGCTCTTTGTGGGAATAGAAGATTTATTGAATTTAATTCACCCAACCCTTAATTTTGTTCCTCTTGGATCAATGAGATGCTTCCATAATTTTTCTCAATTTGTGATGCCCAATCCGTCACCCTCTTCTTCATTTATGGATGAATATATTTAGATAACCATAAGGATGTTAACTGTATTGTAGAGTTTCATTTGTAAAAAGAAATTTGTATGATTTGAAGGGTTTTTGCAGCATTTGGAAACGTTTGTACTCAACTTCGGTTTATCTTCCTGTCAGCTATTTATAATGGATTTTTTTATGTTGAGGCTTTGTTTTTTTATTATTATTATATGTCAAGTAAACCTTTTTCTTTTGTTTTTTTGATAGATTGCACCACACTAAAGGAGAGTGTATTCAGACCATGTATATCAAAAATATTTCCAGTGATTTTCTTTAGGTAAGTACACATATTCCTAGGTTTTTTTCTCGCAGGAAAGAAGAGGTCTTACTTATATTTAAGTGACCTTTGCACCAGACTGTATGCATGACACACTTTAGAAAGGTGGGTCTAGAAAAAGGATGGGGTTCAGAGACTTTCTAGTATAAAGAATGCCTTGATAAAAAGGGTAGGTCTGAAATAAAAAGGATTGGTTGCCTACCCTTGATTTTTTGATTTGATTTATTGATAATCCAAGTACACAAATAACATAGAGCACAATAAAATAGACACATATTAAAGAAACCATCCCAGTCCCTGGCGGATTCCCAAACAGCGAACTGAACCACTATCTAGTGGGTATCCAATAACAAAGGATGGCAGCTCCCCCCCCCTCTAAATAACAAACGAAGAAACATAAACAGAATTACGTAAATGACGAGCAAAAGCAGGCAAAGAAAAACAATTTCCCTTCAGGTGGTACTTGGTAACATGGACCATGATCTAGGGAAGGCTACAAACAGGGAGTGATGTAAGGCGTCGGTACTGTGACTGAAATTGAAATTACGTTGAGAGAATCGGAGAATCAAAATGAGCATGTATATCATCATAGTGATATAAGATATTGTTACCGTCATTTATGTTTTACACATTGCTGAGCTTGGCTTAAACGGACTGGCCTAGATCCTGTCCGCTGATTTTCTGACCATATATTTTTTTCACATGTATCGATAGTACATGATTATACAAACATACCATTCACTTGGTATTTCTAAGACAGCTAAAAGTAATCCTAAGAAGTTTTGGAATTATGTTAGGTCTAGTACAAAGGAATCTTCTCAGCTCTCTTTTTCTACTGATCCTTGTGATATTGCCCGTGCTTTTAATAATCATTTCTGTAGTAACTTTGGAGCTTCTCAACCTGTTGATTTGAATGGCCTTCCCGACTCATCTCCTTCACATGGTGGCTCATGTTTTTCTTTTGATGTATTTTCTGAAGAGGAAGTTGTAGATATTCTCAGATTGTTGGATACTAGTAAGTCTCGTGGTCCAGATGGCATTCTTCCCATTTTCTTAAGATCATGTGCTCATGAGCTTCCCCCAGTATTGTGTAATTTTTTCAATGAATGTATTGTCAAAGGTGAAATTCCTTCTGCTTGGAAATGTGCTAATGTTGTGCCCATTTTCAAAAGTTCTGGTAAGCCTAAGGATTCGGTTTCTAGTTATAGACCTGTCTCACTGACTTCAATTTTGTGCAAAGTATTGGAAAGATTGGTTTGCAAACGCCTGCTTGAGTACCTTAATGACCATGAAATATTGTATGATAATCAATTTGGTTTTCGGAATGGCAGGAATTGCGAACAGATTTTGGCTAAATGTTACCATTTTCTTAGTGGTAGTCTTGACAATAGCGAAGATTGTAATTTGGTTGATAGTATTTTTCTTGATTTCAGTGCTGCCTTTGACAGGGTTGGTTGATCATAGTGTTCTGCTTCATAAGATTCACAACTATGGTATTAGGGGAAATATGTTATGTTGGATTCAAAGCTTTCTTTCTGGTAGGAAACAAAGGGTTGTCTTTAAAGGGTGCTATTCTGATTGGGTCCCTATTTCCTCTGGAGTACCCCAGGGCTCTGTTTTAGGACCAATTCTTTTTCACTTGTTTGTTAATGACATTAATGAGGACCTCTCTTCTCCGCTTTTTCAGTTTGCAGATGATCATACAATTGCTCGTTGCATAAGGACTCCAGAGGATCATCAATCTTTACAGAATGATCTTGATAAGATTCATCTCTAAACTATCAAGAACAAACTCCCTCTAAATGCTTCTAAGTGTGCAGTTGTTAATTTTTCAAGATCTAGAGAACAAAGCCTATTTGTTTATAATCTTGGCGGTTCTGAAATTAAGGTTGTTGATGACTTCAAATTGCTTGGTGTTGTGTTCAATTCATCCCTATCCCCCTCTCATCATGTTGACTCTGTTTGTAAAAAAGTATCTCGCTTGACTGGTTTCTGTATTAGAATTTCTCGGCATATGCACTTCAGTTCTCTTTTATATCTCTTAAAAACACTGATTCTCCCTCACCTCACATATTGTGCCGTTGTTTGGAATCAATGCCAAATTGGGTTGGATAAAAGTCAAAGGAAAATTTCTAAGGTTCTAATGTATAGAAAAAGGTGTCCACCTGATTTATTTTATATGAAGCAAGACTAGTTGAATTTGGACTGCTCAAAACTTGTGACTTATTTAATTGTCTTCGCTTGATTTTCTGCTTTAAACTTATTTGGACCTCATTCTTTCCTTCAACTTTTTTCAAACCTTCTAAGATAAATGAACTTAGATTTCTTCATACAACTTCTTGCACCAATGCTTTCTTCAATTCTGTTTTTGTTTCCTTTCCAAGATTATGGAATGAGCTCCCTGTTTCTGTTAGGTCTTCATCATCTGTAAATCTCTTTAAGACTTCTTGTAAGGATATTTTACCTAAATAGTTGTGGTTATTTTATTTGCTAGTATTTTATATTCATTTTATCAGGTAATACAATACTGCATGTATATAATATTTTTATTTTAAAAGTACATTACTAAGTTTATAAGGAAAGGAAAACATATCCCTTGTTTGGACTTTACAGTCTATTTTTCTTTTCCTTGATTGTCATATAATTGCATATTTTGTTTTACATTGTTTGTGATTTATGATGATTAAATAAATATACCAGTAGTTTCCGCTGAATTTGTGTCAACAGTGGAGAAAAATGATATTATTTACCAGCTGTATTTGTTGCCGGCGACAAAAAATGATTGAAAAGGTGTTTCTAGTTTCAAATCTTAAAAAGATCTTGTTTCCACACATGTGATGGGTAAACAAAATTATTTTTGATAACATTGTTTCTCTTTTGATATGAATTAACTTAATCTCCAAGCGCTCCATTTGATCTTTTACCTGGTAAATCCAGACTGTGGTTCAAATTTAGGATTTAGAAAACACTGGATAGTCACACCACCATCACAGATAGATATATTGCAAATCAATTCACTGTCAATTTGAGCCATTTCTGTGTATATTTGTGTACTTTTTTGGATTTTGTTACACTTTTAAGCTTTATTAAAGCATTTCCACAAGTTTTTCATTTTAAGTGGAATTCAGTGCCGGTATGAAAAATTTACCAAAATTCCAAAAAAAAGTAGTTTCAGAGAACTTTCAGCATAAAGGGTGCTCAGTTTTAAATCCACAGAGTCAAAAGCTTTATCGATGTCACTTGCTAACCATGCTATAGATGCATGCCAATTACGGGCATAATTCAGTCTCTTTAAAAGCAATCTAGGTTGCAGCTCAGTTCTAAATCTACAGAGTCAAAAGCTTTAACAATGCCACTATACTTCCTAACCATGCTATGGATGTATACAAATTAAGCATGCAATGTTTTTCTTCTTTCAATTTGTTAGGTTGGTGCTCACTTCTAAATCCACAGAGTCAAAAGCTTTATCGATGTCACTAGAGTACCTGCACACCGTGCTAAGGATGTATGCAGGGCTGACGGAGCTGCACTGTCAGTTGAGAACCAGTTACGAAGATGCAGATGAGCGCAGCTTGGTGAGGATTTATTGATTACCCGAGGGTGCCACTCATTTTGCCAGAGCACCCCTCATTTTGAAAATTTCTGGCATACTGGTATGAAAAACTCACCGTTAATGCGATGCACATTCACAAGATCAATTGGTTTTATTAGACAAGTGGGTGTGGTATTATACTCTTAAATTATTATACTTCTTAAACGGGAGCGCTCCTTAGTTGATTTGTGATGAATCCACGTACAGCGTGTCATGCAGTGCATAGCGTACACAGAGGTGCGTTTACATAGTACTTGTAAGTTGGCGCACTGTACATTGCGCATCAGGAACTTGAGCATGTGCAAGGGCGGGTAGTTGGGAACAGTTGAAAACGACAAAGCAACAAACATTTAAACATTAGCATTTTAGTTCAGATTCTGCTAAATATTTTTATGAATATGGATATGTGTAAACTGAAAAATTTAGAATTTAATTCATTATTATAAAGAATTTTGTTGTTTGAAAGGTAATAAAATACGCTGCGTAGTTGTTCATCTCAACTCTGCACCCGATGCGTCAGCGTATTTTTATCATGCTT